>SCDY01001115.1:0-45576 GCA_004143825.1 Drosophila micromelanica
AAGTCTATAGAATTGATCCCCATTAAAAGTTTTGAAATTTAAAATTTTCGCGATTTTGACAAAAATTGTGATGTTACCCCTTGTGATTTTTGTCAAAAATGGTCAAAATTTAGAATTTGATTTTTTGAATGGCAATCGATGGTGCGGATCCGTACAAGTCTAAAAAGGTATATCATTCGATGATATGACCTTTTTTGACAGAGATATGCGGATTTCCATTGTATAAAACATTAAAATTTTGGGAAGCAACTTAAAAATTCACCAAAGGTGCCAGGCGAACAGAATCGTCGGGTGGTCCACGAAAACTTCCAAAAAGTAAAAATTCTATTGCATAGTTGCAAGGTAACATTGTTGGGCCGTCGATTTTCGTTGCATACTTTCGAGCGGTGGAAAAAAGTATACATATTTATAAACCATAGAAAATGGCTCTAACTCGGCCAAATCCTTGCAGATTTTTAAAGGACTTGGTGCGTTAGATTCGCAAGGACGAGCTCTATCAAACGGCAATAAAAAATTAAATTATCTAAGAATCGGGTTTAATTGTTTTTGTTATTTTCTTTTTATTATAGATAAATGGCATATATAAAGGATATTCCAATAGTATAATGTATTATATTATACAAATTCCATGCAATTTTAATATATGATTTAACAGAATATATAACAAATATTAGTGGTAACAATAACATTTATACAATGGATACGTATATTGTGTATATACACATTACATATTAATTTAATATACACTTAAACATTAAATAACAAAAAGTTGGAACAAAAAAAAAAGACTACAGAAAATATTCCAACAAAAAGTTGAAACAAAAAAAAATCGATACAATATAGATTCTAATCGAGGAGGGCGTTCACCAGGCTGCACAGACGCTGGCCGCAGAGCAGGAGCAGGGGCGTTGTGGTCGTCAGCTGCTGCCCGGAGCGGATCAGCGGCCAGGACCAACGGTAGCCGGCCATGTGGCCGTAGGTGCGCTGCCGCCAGCCCTCAACGTGGCCGTAGGTGAACAGATAGAAGTGCCTCGATCCGGGCATGGTCAGCACCAGGAGATGCCGTTCGCCGGCCACGCCGAAGGGCAGCAGCTGCTGGACGCGCGCCGGCAGCTGGAGCTGCTGCATGGGCACAAACTGTTGGCCGGCCGGCTGGTAGACATGGACGGCGATGTGCCGGCAGCTGCGGCAGCTGAGCAGCAGCTGCTGATCCTGCAGCTCGGCCAGATCGTAGTCGCCGCCAATGTGCTGGAGCAGCTCAAACCGCTGGCTGTGCTCCGCCAGCCGGTGCACGGCCACCACGGGCAGATGCTGCTCCGGCTCCAGGCCGCTGGTCAGCAGCAACAATGCGGCCTCCGTCTCCAGCCGGACGAGCTTCATCAGGCGACCCGCGGACGCTGGCTGCACCGATTGCCAATCGCTGAGGCTGCAGTTGCTGTGGCTCACGTGCAGGACGCGCACCTCGTCCATGCCGCTGATCAGCAGCAGGCTGTACGCGGTCCGTTCGATCAGCTGCAGCGCCTCCACGTGCTGCCGCAGGCCCAGCGTGTGGGCGTGGCCGCGACAATTGACGTGCACACGACTGCGAAACTTTTGTTGCTGCTGGTGACAATAATTCTGGGCCTTGACGCGCAGTTCACCCGACGCGGAGCTGATGCGCTGCAGCCGGCTGGCCAGGCTCACGTTGCGGAGATGGACGCGCTGTTGGGAGAGCTGGGCGCGCAGCTGCTGCAGCTGACAGATGCCGCTGCCCGAGGTGAGCTGCCAGCTGCTGTTGTTGTTGTTGTTGTTGTTATCGCCATCGCCATCGTTGGACGTGCTCCAGGTGGCCTCCAGCGGCTGTTCGGCGTGCTCCAGATAGAGCAGCTGCTTGGCATGATTGGCGTGCTGCTGGCGCAGCTGCTGCTCCAGCTGCTGCAGTTGCTCGCGCAGCTGTTGGCGCGGCTCCTTGGGGCTCGCCTGACGCGCCGCCATCGCCGGCTCGGCGAGCAGGCCGCCCGGAAAGCTGGCGCCGTCCAGCACCAGGCTGTCGATGCTGTAGTCGCGATCCGTGAAGATGCTGCGCTGATAGCTCTCGCTCAGATCCCGCCCATTGAGCTGCATCAGGTGGGCGGGGCCGGCCAGCTGGATGCCGCCCTCAAAGGTTTTGGTGCCGCCCACAAACTGCGCCTGTTGGCCATGTTTGTAGACCGGATTCTGCACGGGAATGCCGTTGATGCTGCGCAACAGGATGCGCTCGCCGAGCACCAAATTCTCGAACTGGAGCGTGCCAAACTGCTCCAAGGCGGCGCCGCGCAGCGGAACACGCTGCTCCAGCAGATACTCCAGACTCATGCCGTTAATCTCGTCCAGCTGCAGTTGCTGGCGCAGCTGCAGCCGCTGCAGACGCACTGGCGGCCACACTGCATCAGCGGATTGCTGAAAAATGCCGCCCACCGTGCGACCATTCAGCTTTCCCTCTCCCCCTTCCAATTGGAGCGCTCCGATGCGCGGCGCCTGCCGGAAACTGAGCTGCCCGCCAATTGGCTGCCCACTGGAGCGTCTGTAAAGCGATGCATTCAGCCGGCCGGGCTCAATCCCATTGAGCAGCCCGAACTGTGCGTTGTCCAGCAGCTGTAGCCTGACCATTTTCACTGGTTGCAGCAGCGTTTGTGGCGCCTCCACCAGCTGGACACGACCTGGTGCACGACGCAGCAGCGCATCCTGCGCCAAATGGCTGACATTCAACGAGCCCGGAAAACGTTCGCTGGTCAACACCTTGTGGAGTCGCGGCTGAAGAAATCGCACCGGTCCGGAGATGGTTTGCTTGACCCCGGAACGACGCACCGCATGTTGACGCAAATAATCCAGTTGCTGCTGCTCCGACTTGGTGCCGTTCCAGAGCGCATCCCCGAGCACCAAAATTCTCGGCCAGCTGCGCTGACGCAACGCCGCCAGCTGCGTGGTGAGCTGCGTGAGCGGATTATTCACCAGGGCAGCACAATGAAATCCACCTGCCACGCTCAGCTGCGTCAGCTGAAGATCACCGTAGAGCTTCAGTTTGGATCGGCGCGTGTCCAGCAATGTGCTGGCCTGGATGCCATTGATGTGGGGCACATCCAAATTGCTGGCCACCAGCCGCTGGAAGCTGTAGCTGCCCCCAATCGATTGGGGCGTGGTGCGCAACAGGGTGTCCTGCAGCAGGGCGCTCAGATCGAGGCCATTGATGCTTCTGGAATGCAGTGCATCCGTGATGTGCACCCGTTCCACGAAACGTTTCTGGCCGCTTAAGAAACTGTTTGCATTGGCGTTGACCAAACGTTGGGTATATGCATCAAAGTGGATGTGATTTATGGTGTCCAGTTGCACGGATTTCTCGAAGCGCACGTTGCCCTCGATGATCAGCTGTTTGTGGAGGAGCAGCTGCTCCTGCTCCCCGCTCTCCGTGCTCAGCTTGCCGAGCAGCTCATCGAAGGCCAGCCCGTTCAGACGCTGAAACTTCAGGTGCTCCAGCTGTGTGGGTGGCAACTCTGGCAGCTCCAATCGCTGCAAACTGATCGCCGGCTGCAGCAGCTCCGACAGATTCACTTGATTCAAGCGCTCCAGCTGCAATTCCCCGGCTATGTCCAGCTGCATCTTGACCACAATGCGCGCAAATTTCTTTGCACCTGTAAATTGTGGTGACAACTCTGACTTGAGCACCAGCTCGGAGCTGGGCAGTCCATTCAAGACCGCGCTGGAAATGGAGTCCACGCTCAGCGGCGCCTCGAAGCGCTTGTGACCGTCTATAGTCGCCGTCTCGCCCTGACGCACTGCATCCGCGGCCAGCTGGGCCAGCCGGGAACTGTAGTTGCCGCAGGCAATGTTCCCATCCACGCTGGCATTCATGAAGATCAGATGCACCCGCCTTTCTCCGGCCTCAGTCTTGGCATCGTGATCCGTGATCAAATGCTCGGTCGTTGGGTGTCCGTTGATGTGTTGTGTGTTCAGAGTGTCCGTCGTTACCTTCGCATTGCCAAATCTCAAGGTGGTTAGATTCTGCGGGAAATGAATTTTTTTTTAAATTAATATCACATATATTCTATATCAATAATAGTTTAAATTATAATTAAAATAATTATTATTTTGGAAAAGTATAAATTGTGGATTTTTGCGATTTAATCGATCCCAATACATATAACTATTTTTTTTATCGATTTAGAAGATAGCATTAAGTTATCGATCATTGGAAATAAATCATAAAATAAATTGACGAGCCCATATTTTCCAGTCTTAGATTTTGCGAGATGTGCTAAGAAAACCATATCTCACTATCGATAATTATCGATATTTATCGATATTTATCGATATTTATAGTCGAATAGATTTAAATTCCTTGACTCACCTGTGGCTTGTTGAGCAGTAAAAAGTCCTCGTGCAGGTCCTTCGCACGCAGCGATTGTCCGTTCAGCTGCAGGCGTGTTCCGTTCGTGTCCCGCTGCACGTTGTTAACGGTTAATGATCCATTCAGTATTACCTTGCCCGTGTAATATTGTTGCAAGTTAGATGAGTCCATCTGGTTCGGCATTTGGCGTGGCCATTTTGTTGCATTTGTCACGATTATATCGCCCGAGACGCTCATCTGATAGATGCGAACGGGCGCTAGAAAATGGAGCAGTAAAATCAATTGCAGATATTCAAAGGAGATCATTATTTCTGCTTTTTGTCTTTTATATAATAGTAAAATAAATATATATTATTTTTTATGTATTTCTATTGCGAATTAGACTAGTTGAGTAGAAGTCAAGTAAATTGATAATGAGTATATATATATGTATATACATTTTTAGCTTACTTATAACTTTGTTCTGTCTGAATTTCCATGGGCTGCTTTATTTATTTACTTACAAAAAAAATCCATCAATAATTTCAGTATTAATATACAATAAAAAACTTTCTAGGTAGACTCTATGATTTCTGTCAAACTACTTGTATTTATACTATTGATACTTATCGATCTTGTTAAGCGACTATTGATGATTTTTATTAAAATGCTAAAGAAGAACTATGCTGAAAAGCAAGATTTATTGATTGAGAAAATTTTGGAAGTGATCGATAACAAATTTGTTTGTTTACAAAAAATTTAAATATCAATTTTATTTTAATATTAACTCGTTGGTTACCGAGATACACCGATAATTATCGCAACGAACTTCTGATCCAATTTTAAAAGTTAATGATCCTTTCGGATTAACATCGATTATAAAAATCGAAGCTGATCAGGAATATATATATTGTACTATACGATACTCACTTTTGATTAGCGTATTCTTGTTGGCACCACGAAAGACAATATCCTCGGCAAAGTTGAGGCCGTTAACCAGTTTAGCCTCCAGCTTGGGCACATAGAAGGCGGACATGGAGATATTGGATGCCACCACCTGTGGTTGCCTCAGATTGAAGAGCTTCTGCACGACCAGCCCGTTGAGCAGCTGCGCCTGAAGATTCACGACACGGGCGCGCGCCTGAAAGACGAGCCGTCCCTCGATCTCGTTGTCGCGCGTGCTGAGGAAGAGCGCATCGTAAAAGTCGAACCAGGCGACATTGTTGATGCGCTCCACCCGCAGATGCCGCACCGCCGTCTGCCCCCCGCCCAGAGCACGCTGCTCCCGCTTGTAGCTCTGCGGCGTGAACAGCTGCTGGGCGTGGAGCTGCTTGGTCAACAGCGGACCCTTGATGGTCAGAATGGGCGCAGCACCCAAGTCCAGAGAGTAGCCTGCAAAAACAGAGAGAGAGAGAAGGTTCCTGGTTGCCAATTGAAAGTAGAGATCAACCCACCTGGCAGCAGTTCCCCGTCGTAAATGAGATTCCGGACGTGCAAAGTGCGCGCCTTGAGCAGCTCCTGGCCGCCGGCAGAGGATTGATTGCCCACGCCAAAGGAGCGTGTGAAGCGCCTGTTGTGGGCACGGAAATAACGCTGACGCAGCTGCTCCATGCGCCACTGCAGCTGCGAGGGACTGGCCAGGTGCGAGGCCTGCAGATGCACCTGCTCGACGCGCGAGCCCGCAACCAGATGCACTAGCTCCGACACGTTCACTAGTTGCTGCTGCTGCTTCTCCTGCAGCAACTGCTGCAGCTGACGCATCAAGTCCAGTTGAACTTTGCGGCGCAGCAGCAAACTGCGCAGTCCATTGATGGCGCCCTCGAACTCATGGCGATGCTGCTGCACGCTGCTCAGATCTGTGGTGGATTCAATATATATAAGAGCGGGGTCATCATTTTAACAGTCGGTTGTAACCGACTACATAATACTCTTTTACAGCATAATAACATAAATTGCCATAGTTTGTGCATAAAAATTAAGAAAATTGTAATTTATGGAAATTTTGTCGACTCGATCTTAAGATCAGTCGGGTGTAACCGACTACTTAATACTCTTTTACAGCATAATAATAACATAAATTGCCATAGTTGTTGCATAAAAATTAAGAAACTTGTAATTTATGGAAATTTTGTCGACTCGTTTTTAAGATCTGTTAATTTTGTTGTGGGACATATGAATTTTCGTATTTGAATTTTCATCAAGATATATACATAGATTTTATATTTATAGATCTCCATTAGGATATATAGATTATATTGCTTTTTAAGAGATTTTTTGAGAAAATCATCAGTAATTTATATGCAAAAATTTGTTGTTTCTAGCTTGAAAGCTGTAGGAGATATATATGTACATAAAATTGATTTGTCACGCCCCCAGTGGGCGTAGATAAGTAATCTAAACAAGCTATCTGATGCGGTCATACAAGAGTATATATTCAAAATTTTAATTGATAGACAGTTAATAAAAAAGAAAATAAATTTATGTATGTATATTCCAACATTTATATCAAGACTTTAGTTAACGCAGAGACAAACGGACGGACAGACATGACCTAATAAAATCAGCTCCAAAATGTATATTAAGACTCTAGTTAACAAAGAGACAGACGGACGGACAGACAGAATAATATGATCAATAATAATATATGCATATATATAACCTGCCACAAAACTAATATGCCCGCTTTGAGGGCAGCTCACCATCGTTGCCCTCCAGTGGGGCAGCCAGTGTGGCCGTGTCGTCGGCACCACCCAGCTGGACCATGCGCAGCAGGGTGGTGCTGGGATGGCGTCGATAGGCGATCAGCAGGAAGCTCTCGTTCTGTGGATTGCGATGGGTGTGGATGCCGCTGGGATTGGGGTCGGCGCCAAAGCCGCTGTAGCAGTCCAGGCGCTGGGTGTTGAAGACGAGCACCTCGCCGTTGGCGCGTGCTCCGACCAGCAGCTGGCCCAGCTCCGTGGCGGCCAAATGGGTGAACTGCAGCTGGCGCAGCACATGCTTGCGGTACACAACAAAGTTGCCGTCGACCATCCGGAACACAATGCAGCTGGCCTCCGTGCTGCCGGGACAGACAAACAGCAAATTGCGTCCGCGAAAACGGGCGGACAACACGTGACGCGCCTGTACAGTGAGGCTCTGGCGACGCTGCAGACGCAACGAGGGCGTCAACAGCTCGTAGACGGTCAGCACGAGCTGTGAAGCGAGAGAAGATGAGTCGAGAAATATACTCTATTTACAGTTAAACAGTGAAATACCCTAGCAGTATTGCAAATTATTCCAATCTGTTTTTTTTTTTTTAATAAAGAGATAGGCGCAATTCTAGGGAAATAGTAAAGAGAAAATCTGACCTACAGATTTTTCATATTCATTCAATATGTTTTAAAAAATGTTAAAATGTTTGAAAAAATATTACAAATTTTAATTTTTAATGTAGAATGTTATGGGAGTTTGAAATATGGGTTTCGATAATTATTATCTAAATTTTTGAGAATTTTTGCATGATTTTCGACTGAAATTTTTTTAATATAAGCTTTTAATGTTTTTTTTTTCTTTTCGGTAAATATGAAAGTTAAAGTTGATTAAAATTATCAATTCTAAATTTTAAAAACACTTTTTTTTTAGAAAATAAGTAAGTTTTTCCTAAAAAATTTAAGAAAAAATAATGTTCAATTTGAAATACAGAATAAATGTTCTTTTTACGTAAATACCCTGTTTAGAACAAAAAAAGGCATATTAATAAAGCGTTAAAACTGAGGGGCTATATCGACTTGGATGGTAAACCTGATCAACAATATACATTTACGTTCCTTGATAAAACTCTTAAAACTCTCTACAAAAAATAAAAGCGTTTAAATAAATATTGTTTAAAAAAGTAGCTTAAATAAATATAAAACGGTAAGCAGAGGACTTTTTCAAAGTGTGATCTATAAAAATATAATTTTTTGCTTTTTTTTTGGGCGGGCAAAGGTCGACAATTACAAGGCCTATTTAATTTTAATTTTGCCAAAAGAGCTTTTAACATTAGATCAGCTCTAATAAAAACGTGAAATAAAAGCGCAAAACTAATATACCCTTTGTAACAGTGCGAACAGAGTATGTGCAGGGGACAGCTTACCCTGGACTGGCCGCGCAGCGAGCGCCCAGCAACGATATAGTGGGGCTGGCGACCAACCACCTGGAAGGCCTTGATGGCCGGCAGGCTGAGCTCCTCGACGGGATTGAAGAAGGTCTCCAGCCACTCGTAGGTTCTGTGGGGAAGGCAAAGGAGTAGATTAGTTGTGAATTTGGATGTAGATTGCTCCGCGCGCACCTGCATCTGGCCTGGCTCTGGGTGTAGTTGAGCGTTAGGAGCAGCAGCACCTGCTCCGGATTGGGCTGCAGCAGGTGCAACTGTTGCAGTCCGCCGCCCGCCAGCGCGAACTCCTGTATGGGCTCGAAGACCGGCTGCCTGTGGCTCTCCTCCAGCAGATCCCGTTGCGGCAGCTGATAGAACTCCAGCGACTCCTCCAGGGCGACGGCCAGCAGCAGATACTCCCGCCAGCTGACCACCGCCGCCGTCCGGGCCAGCTGCTGGCGCACCCGGCCCGCCAGCTCGCCCAGACGCACCAGTCGCTTGGCCTGCCCGGCCAGCTGCAGCTGGAACAGCTCGTGCCCGTGCAGCACCAGCAGCAGCCGCTGCGACCGCAGCACGTGCAAGTGCCGCTCGTGCCGCAGCTCCATGTCCATGAAGGGCAGACGGATCTCCACGCTGCCGTTCGCCTCATGGCGACAGACGCTGGGCAGCAGCTGAGCGGCCGGATGGCCCTCCTGTCCACTGTTCACCAACGGAGCCGCTGCCCTTTGCTGCTGTTTGTCACACTGTGCAGGGTAAGAAGAAGCAGCAGAAATTGGCTGTTGTGAACAGAAAAAAAAGATTGCGTCTCTTTGCGCTTACCTTTGTCAAATGGCAGACAGTCAGAAAACAGACAAATAGGAAAACACTAGACATGGATATAACAAACATAGCTATATATAATATCTTCCGATCTAGCGATATTCAATTGAAGAAACACACGCCCGAGTTTCGGCGCATGTGTCGCACAAATTTACACAATTTACGACGTTTGCCAAATAACCGTTAACGGTTAACTGATTCGGTTAGAATACCAGAGCGGAGAGGGAGAGAGAGAGAGAAAGGAACTTTAAAGCTTGCACACTGGCACAATGTCTTGCAAACAGCAAGTGAATAAAAAAAGTAAATGCAGAAGTAAACTTGATGTGGATTTTAAGCTTTAATCAAGTATTTAATATCATAAAAAAAAAATTATAATAATAATTATACAAAAATAAAATAAATAAATAAATAAATAAATAAAAAAAACAAAAATTATTAATATTTGAATTGCAAGGACGATATTTATGACTTAAGTAATTTTTTAGTTTTAATTTTAATAATCGGAGTTAAATTTAAATTAAATCAAATGGGAACGATGGACAGAGCAACAGACAAGTTCTTATCAAGAAAATACAGTGAATTATTAACAAATGCTACATTTTTGGGCTCTTTCTAGAAATATTAATATTATAAATATATTAATAAATATAAATTAATAACTTAAAATTGATAAGTACAAAAACAGAGTATTATATCAATTTTTATTGTGGTCAAAAAGTATGCTTCTCTATTTTGCTAAAAACTGTTTGTTAAACTGATTAGACTAAAGATAACACGCAAGATATATGTATGTAAAAATAATATATTGATCTGAACTTATTTAGTCGATTGACCCTTAGAAGACACACACACACACACACACACACACACACACACACACACACACACACACACACACACACAAACACACAGACAGACAGACAAACACACGTAGCCACATTTAAGAGACACATTTTTTGCTGAAGTCTTTAAGCAGCGCCTAAAAATAAACAACATTGGTTAATGCCATCGATTCTGGTGAGTCAATCAGCTTCGATCATTAGTGGAGGTCATTAAAGGCATTAAATCGGCTGCATAAATGTGCCAGAATACGGCGCACACCCCTCATCGTCACATGCCAATAGAAGAAGCGGAGGGGAGGCAAGCCAGCCAACAGGCAGGCAGAAGAAAGCAAGGAAGGAAGTGGAAATAACACGTAAAAATAAAACGAAATACCATTAAAATATATATCCGTGCCTCGACCTCAACATCAGATGATAGAGAGGCAATAATTTTCAACCGAATGTGAGTGAAACAAAAAGGCCCTATAAAGGGCCATATGGACGGCCCCCGGTTCGATATTCTACAGATCAAGATTTCTTAACAACAATATAAAATATTTAAAAACTAGAATATAAATTAAGTGACAAAAAAGCAAGTTTAAATGTTGTTCAAATCAGGCAAAATGAAAATTTCTGATATTAGATACAAAATGCTGAATCTGAAAATTTTTAAATATTCTACTCAAGTAAAAAATGCATTACAAGAATTTTGTAGTTTAAACTTTATTGAAAAACTTGCAACATATTTCTAATAGATGTATATGTATATATATATATTTTTTGCATTGTCAAAGGTCAAACCCAATAGAGATATTTTGCAGCTGTTGTTAATTTTTGGTGTCGTTTTTTTTTTTTGTTTTCTATGCCACTTGGCCAATTTTGGTCATTTTGACCATTTCGAGCCGCGTGTTTTCGTGACTAATTAGCGAAATTTGCGACATCATCATCAAGACACTCGGCCTCGGACTTACGACCAGATGGACGGGGAGGGAGAACAAACTAAAACCAAGCCAAAAAAAAGAGGCCGCACATTTAGACCGAACCCTGGTACGAGTCCGTTTTGACCACCATTTGGCCAGATGAGTTAAGTTGGCTCTAACGCCGATGCTCCATTGTCATGCATATCGCACATCAGTCGAGTCGCACTGATTTGAGTGCTTTCCAATTAGAGGCTCGCATGCGATACGAATTTCCTCTTCCTCTGGCGCAACAGTAGCACAAATCTTCCATATGGGCATATAACACACACGATACCCTACATGAGTGAATTATGTGTGTGGGCATATTGGAAATTATATTGATTTTAACAAGTGCTTATTATTTTCTATTAACGATTTACAAATATATATTAATAATGTTATTTAATAACAAATATACTGATTGAATGTATTTTAAAACTTTTTATATATTCTTAATTGATACAAAAAATATTAATATTTGTTTGGGAACACCCTTAATTCTTATCTACTACTCGCTCTTCTTTTCCATCAAGCGCAGTTGCATTTACCGTTTTATATAATTATCTGCACCTGCACCCAAGCTTAAAGCTTAGTACTTTTCCATTCAAACTTAACTAACTGTTCTTTTTATCGACTCTGCACATTCAGTCACATTTTGGCACTCTCCCAATTATGTTCCGTGAAAGCAAATATAATATTATATAAAAAAAAAAAAACAAATATCTTGTAATTAACATAAACATTCTTTAAATTATTTAAAGAACGTTTAAATAATAATATTCAATTCGAAAAAATATGTTCAATTAAATGCTAAATATAATACAATAAATATAATGCGATATTTTTATTGGATTGCGTCTTTCATTCGTGTAATAAACTAATAAAAATACTAATTATTAGAAAAGTGAAATAATCAAATTCAGGTTTAATAGTAAAATTTGAATATATAAACATTATTTAAATTATTAAAAAAAGTGAATTAATAAAATTTAGGTGCAATACTAAAATTTGAAAATTAAAATATTTTTTAATTATTAAAAAAAAAGTGAAATAATAAAATTCAGTTGCAATATACAAATTTGAATTCATACACATTATGTTAATTATAAAAAAAATAAACAATAAATAGCATTTGTAATCTGTAAAATAATTAAATCCAGAGGTAATATTAAAATGTGAAAAATAATGCTCAACAAAGTTTGTACAACTACAGGGTATATTACAGTCTGTCTAGCACATCTGCCACATTGTTATTGGATTGTGTGTGTTTTGTTCGAGTGGCGCAGGGTAAAACTCGGCCCAGCCGAAAGGAGAGCTCGCGAGAGCGAGAGTGGGAGAGTGGGCGAGAGTTTTGGTGGAGTGCATAGAATGAAAATTCATGGCCGGGAAAATGTGAAATGCACACACACACACACACAATGAGTAAACAAGAGACAAAATGCGAGAGAGAGAGCGGCAAAGAGCGAGAGCGAGAGCGAGAGAGAGAGCGAGCGATTGAGAGCGCGTGCTTGCTGTTGCGTATCTGTAAGATACAAGCAGAGCGAAGCGCTGCGCGGCTTCCAACTGAAAAAGATCGGCAAGCGACGCTGCGGCCGCTGCTGCCGGCGACTGCTGTCTGGCGTCTGGCGGACTTCTGAATCATTGTGCAATTTCTCGTCGTGTACGCCGGACGTGCCACTGCCACTGCCACAAGCCGCAAGCCGCAAGCAGCAAACGTTGCCCTCGCGAGGCGTCTCATTTGAATTTTTTGAATATACGCGCGCGCGTTAGTGTGTGTGCGAGTGTGTGTGTGTGTGCTCTACATTTTCTTTTATTTTTTCCTTTTTATTATTGTGTGGTGCATTTATAGTATTTATTTGGGATACTTGATTATGCAGCGCCCGAGAATGAAACTGAGCAAATCGAAACCAAAACCAAAATTAAAATCACATCCCAAGTGATAGAATCTCTATAGTTTACATAAAAGAGATACCAGAGGGCATAGCTCGGCCCCGACCCAAAACAATGTCAGCTGCACACAAAACTCAATACTAAAAAAAGTAAATAAGAAAATTTTGAAATTGATTTAAACACTCACAAATTGTCTGTGACTTTGACGAAATGAAATTGTGGAAATCAAAGAAGCCCATTGGCGGCTGTGTGCCCGGCAAGTCCAGCGCCCTCAAGCAGGATCAGGAGCTGGCCACCAAGCAGCAGCAGCAACAACAGCAGCAGCAGCAACAACAGTTGCAGCAACAGGAGTCCAATGGCATTGCGCTGGCGCCCATGCTTTCGGGTAAGAACTGTCAATGGACAAAACATTTTCCTAATCAATCATGATGTACACTTAGCGAAAAAGCTTTGCTCATCAAACTTTAAAAATTATTCTTTTATTAAATATTACTCATTTTTATTCATTACAAAGAATATATAATTTTGTTCTCAAGTTGAGAGTTTTTCGTCTGCTTTGAATACTTCATTTAAAAACAAAATTCTGATTTTTTTTTGAGTGTATTAAAAAAAAATAAATAAAATTATTTCTGAACGGTCTACTATTGCGTTATTATTATTATTATTTTTTTTGTTATTCAACTACATGTAAATTTAGTTTTTGAATATTCTCAAATCTATTTTGAAAAAAATTATTTGCTAGAAATATAAAAACACAATCTGTTTACAAACTTTTGCATTAAAAAAAGTAAGTGTTATTTCTTAAATTTAATACTGATTTATCTCTTGTATTTGGCAATTATAGCTCTGTCAAAGAGTTCTTTAAATTGTAATTTCGATCTCAGCTTAGCAGATTGCAACATTTTCGTGGATTTTTGGGCAGCACAATATTTTGAAACATTTCTCTGAGTGTGTTGTGCTGTTTTATGTCTCTTCGATTTCCCGTCGCTCAGGGTTATCGCATTTCCGCTCAAGGTACTCCGGCTCGTCCCGCACGGCGCACAAATGGCCCTCAAGTGCCGCAGCGCATACGGCGCGTAATAAGTTTTCCACGTTTTTTTATTTTTCAATTTTTTTTTATTTTAATTTAAAAATTTTTTTTGGTATTTTTTTTTTTTTTGTTAATTTCTGAAGCATAACGCACTGCAGCGTATTTGTATCTGTGAGATACATTTGCTGGGCAGCAACTTGGCTGGCTGCTTGACGACTCTTGGCCGACTCTTTTCAGCAGCCAACATGTTTGACATTTTCAATTAAAAATAATTGCTCGCATTTCGTTTTCATTTCAAAAGCTAAATTTTCACTGCAATTTGTCAATTTCGTGTACTGTGCATGCGTATCTATCTCATGACCACAGTGTGTGTGCGTGTGTGTCCGTGTGTGTGTGCGTGTGTGTGGGCATGGAAATGGAGACACAATGACCTGACCACTGATTCTCCATTCAGTTATAGCGATATACAGGAAAAGTTTTGCTCACATAAAAAGCAATTACAGCTTTGAGTGATGCGAATTCAAGATTTTGAAGGAAAAAGCGAAACTTGAACAGAATGAGAAATGTTGCGAGATAAATTCAAAGTATGTTGATTAGGAGAAGTTCCTTTTGGCTTGCTAAATTCATTAAAAATTCAAAAATAAAACACATATTTCGCAGTTGGAAGTTAATTAACATGAGCAATGCTAATGTAACGTTATCTGTCAACTATCTTTTATTTTTTAATTTCTTATATCTGCTTGATGCATATCTAAAATTTTCTAAATGGTTTTTACTTATTTAATGCAAGAGAGTTCATTATCAAGTTAGATCGTTTAGTTAGCTTTGTACATTCTTTTAAGTTCAATACACAATTAATTTTACTTGTTTTTTTTTTTTAACTTACAATAATTTTCTGAATGGTAACTAATTTTTAATTGTAAGCTTTGCTGATGTAAAACTTAATATATTAAGAATATTAAAAAATTTTCACAAAATATGCAAATCCAATTTATATGATTAGAATCTCCACATATTAAAAAATGTTAACATGTTGAATGTTAAAGTTATGTTAACTGTGATTCGTGTTTTATTTTTATCTGCAATATGTTGCATATTCAAAAGTATCTCAAAAAGACATTACTTTTAAGAATATATAAAATAAATAAAATACTTAAAAATTGTATTTTTGTAAGTAAAATTAATTAGTAATAAATAAAATATATAATGTCTACAGACTATACATTAAATAATAATATTAATAATAATGTTAATAAATATAACAGAAATAATAATGATTTCTACAGTTTGTTCTGTACCAAACATATTTGTTAGTTTTGTTCCAGTCAAGTAAGAATATATTTGAAGTAAAATTTGAGATTTTATACGCACGACTCACGAGTCACGCCTCACGAGTCACGAGCGGTTTTCTCGCCTTGAATTGGGTGTCTCGTGTTGCAAACGCAGCCGGGATTCGTGGCTCGGAAGAGTTATGGCACATAACGTTTAACCCGGCGACCAAAGTGCTCAGCTTTAACCGAACTCTTTTAATGAATGAAAACGAGATGCGCACCAAGTACTGTGTAGCTGTGTGTGTCTGTGTGTATCTTTGTATCTGCATCTGCACATTAACGCATGCAGTGCCACAGTAGGAGTGGGGGAAGGGGTTGCTACTTGTGTGCGTAAGCTTAAATTGCATTTGATGAATTTATGGCATGGCAAGCGTAATTAAGCATTTAATTAAATATTTTGTGATGCGGCGCATTGTTGGCCACGCCATTCGCCTCCAAACAATTTGCTTGTCTAATCTGCTCGAGCGGAATGCCACACAGATTGGCCACATACCAACGTGTGTGTGCGTGGCTCAGCTAAAGATACAAATTGAGATAGAGCTATAGATACAGATACAGATACAGATACAGATACAGATACATTTACAGCCGCGCCAATTGTCACAACAAACCAAACACAGGGGCGGCCACTCAGAAGTGCCTCTTAGATGGATGGCCAGATGTCACTTGTTTACACAGCGACAACAACAACAACAACAACAACAACAACATCTAGCAACAACAACTGCTGCAGTTTACACAACACTCAACTCTGCGCCCCCGCGCGTAAACAAAGCCTGAGAAAATCTAAAGGTGCGCAGTGTCAATGCACCGCACCAACACCAAATGGCACCAGATAGAGATTTCCCCATATATATATCCATAACCATATTCTCTAACCCTACCCTTAACCAACTCCCCCGCCCCCCGTCTCTTACCCTTCATCTTTTATGTCTTGTTGCTGGCGCACATTAAACACTCATCAAATCAGCTCAGAAACATTCGAAATGAAATTTCGACAATGTCTTGCAATAAAATCCATCTTTTTGACTAGCAGCTAGCTAGAAATTGACATGTTGGAAATATCTGTGCTGAAAAAAACTTATAAAAAAAAAAAACATAAAAAATTATATCTATGGATACTTGTAACTAGCTGGAAAAAGGGTGCAGATATATAGATACTCTCTATGTAAAATCGTTTCTGTAACAAAATCAATTTGAATTCAAGGAAATATCATAGGCATACCCCTAATTAAACTGTTAGTAATCACAGTTTAAGGATTAAGACGCTGTTAAGGTGAAACTGTTAAGTCGCTGTTAAAATTTGTTGAGTTAAAAAAGACCAGCTTTAGTTTTTCTCTAAATAAATTTACCATTATAAAATGTGGTTAAGTTGACATAACAGCAGCCGCGGTTAAGTTAATGTTAACTTTCTAACAGGAATATAACTAATTAAATGCTTCAGGCTGTTGTGTAGTAAAAGCGCGCCACAAGTTTGAATTTGAATTCTTTTCAGCACACACAAACTAATTTGAATTAATAGCTAATTTCTGATGTATTTCTATTCCTGGCTAACCCACTCAAAAGATACATTTGATAAAACAATCGGCGAACGTGTCCAATCTACAAATATGAAAATGCTCATGAATTTATGGAATTTTTTTTGTAAAGCGATCAAATTTAGAATATATTCATAGCGATTGATAATTTGACAACTAGTTCTTCTTTTAGATACAAATGTATCTCGAACTAGAGCGTGTTTGTGTTTAGTTTTTATCAAGTTGCATTTCTGGAACATGATTAATTTGAGAAATGCCAAAGCCAAAATGTTGTTCGCAATGCGCTTTTGCAGCGGCTAACAGATCATAATTAATACAGAAATTAGTTTAACGATCAATAAATTGAATTTGACAAATTTACAACAGCTTGACAAGAGAGTTTGTATCGCTATTTATATATCCTAGCTGGGAATTGTGGCCTGCAAGTTATTATTATAATTTCTGTTTTTTTTTTGTGTATTTTTATTTTCGTTGAATCCATCAACAGGTCATTTAAATTGTTGGCGACACTTTATTGTTGATGGGTTTATTTCGAGTCTGGCATTGACTGGGCATTCTAGCTACCCCTCGGTGTATCAGAGAAGATACAGATATAGATGCATTGCAATAAAAATCTCGCGCTTCTCGCTTCACTTTTGTTTTTTCCCCCTGGGGCCATGAGGGTGCCGTCGGGGGATTTTCATAATGTTTGCGAGTACTTCTCGTAGTAATTTTTTTTTTGTTTTTATCCCCCAAACTGCATTCAATGAACCTCTATAGAATATAGGGGGCAGGGGCTTTGGGGCATAGACAACAAGACGACGGCGTCTCTGGCAAATGGGTAAACATTAAAATTTGTTTTTCCTATCCGACAGAGATATGTGAAAAATCGCTGAAATGCCACGATTTTTAGACAATCGAACATTCTGTTGTGCGTGTGTGTTTAATGTTTGTTGTTGTTGTTGTTGTTGTTTTTTCGCCAAGCATAAACACAAGCGAAGAGCTGCTGCTGGCATAAGTGCGGTAAGAGCCACAGAAGTTGCCACAACAATTTGACGCAATTGAAACGAAATGAGCACAGGCCAAACTCGCTGCAGCATTTGGTTTTGTTTATGCTACACACACACACACACACACACACACACACACACACACACACACACACACACACACACACGCACACACAGACGCCTGCAATTCCGGAGGGCGATTCGTTTTTGTTTTTGGCCGTGCGGCAAATCCTTTCGGGTGTCGCTCTCATTAAGCTGCCACACCAAACGGAAGCAACAATGGGCGACAACTGCAACAGCAGCAGCAGCAACCGGCAACAATAACAACAACAACAACAACAACAACAACAACAACAACAACAACAGCTGAGTATTACATGAAGTGTGCAGCCTGAGCTTAGGCAAATGCAAAGGGCAAATGACATTGACTGCCACGCACAGTGGAATAAATTGTGTTTGAAGCGTGCATAATTGACAACTCCTACTCCTATGTTGGAGCTATATTTACTTAAATGCCACCAACTTTCATTAGAACAAAAATTTTGTTTTTCAAAAACAAAAAGAAACATGTTTTGCAAGATGTATTCATCAAACTCAACAATTATAAGTTTGATATATAACAATATATAACAATAAATATAATATATAGCTCCCTTGGAAACTTTTGGGAAAAAATTATTTTTCGGAATAAGAAATACTTGTATTTTTTATTTTTTAGACATTTTAACTGAACTCAAAACTTATCAATATCGAAAAAACTTATTACATATCATCCATAGGAACAATCATTTTTGTATAATTATGTTTCTGTATAAAAAGGCCTTTATGTGGATTAGTATAAAAATATATCTGTTATATGATTTATAGGCTATTGTATCCGCAATTCCCCAAAGTTAACTCGCTTTAACATTATAATAACATTAATATTAATTTAGAGTAAATAAATGTTAATAGCAGCTGTTAATTATTGTGCACGCAAAGTGATGCTAGTGTTATTAGAAACTAATGTTATTAAACATGAACCAATGAAATACATATTTTGATGTTAAGAAGTTTTCTATATAGCTGCTTTTATAAAATTTAGAAATAGTGCAATTGAAGATACATTTTGTATCTTAATTGGGGCATTTCAAATTTGAATGGGCGTATTTCCATAGTGCCGCAAATGCGCAATGTTGCTGCTTTGCAGCAATTGTTGATGTTGCAACTGCTGTGGCAATTGTCGGACTTTTGTTTACTTTTCTGCGCGAAATCTGCATCAACGACGTCACTCAGCGCCACACACACACACACGCACACACACACACCCATAGACTACAAAATGTATTTAGAATTGAAAATACATAAATATTTGAGAGAAGTCAGCGTACAGAGAACGCGCATTGTGCTCGTTGATAGCAGACATACACACACACACGCACAACAAGGGCTATGGACATATTTAATGTATCGGTGTGGCTGCATCTTTCAGTCTTGGAAAATGGCAGGAAAAACTGTCACAATTTCAACGTTCGCTAAAAATAGTAACAAAAACAAATACAAGCAACAAAAACAAAACCAACAATAAAAGTGATCTGCGAGACGGGTTAATACCCTGTACTTAGACAGCTTCCGGTCTGCAGAAAATTTGGTGTTTTTTTTTTGCTTTTCATTTTGCCGGTTTTATCAATAATCAAAATTGGTTAAAAGAAGTGAAAGAGAGATTGGTAAAAAATATTAAAATATTAAAAAAATATTATTAAATAATTAAACATATTTTTAAATTAACTAACAAAATTTGTGAATGAAATATTTTCAAATTTCGTAAAATTAGAAAATTTATAAAAATCATATAAATTTCTATATAGTATATTTATATATATTTTATTTTATGCATAGTAACAAAGTTTTCATGTTATCCTTTACAGCAATATTCTGTGTACAGGGTATAAATTAAAAGGCACTGCAACCAACCAAATTCTCATCAACAACAACAACATCATCATCATTATCCGCCACAACATGATTATCATCATGCACAAGGCACACGATTAATGTAATTTGTTGTTGTTTTTGTTTTGCTTGTTGCAAGTTGTTGTTGTTGTTGTTGTTGTTGTCGTCTACCGTGTGGATTAATTTGTAGAGTTCTGTGGCAGACGTCGACTGCTAGAATAATAAGAAGAAGAAGAGGACACCAACTTCAACTGCTGTCTCCGGTCTCATCCCATCAGCAATCTTGCCTCCTCCGACTCCCCACACATTCAGCATAATTATTGTCTGCTGCCGCGCGCATTTGTATCTGTATCTGTATCTGTATCTGTATCTGTATTTGTATCTGTATCTATAGCTTTGGCCTTAGCTGCATCTGCATGACATACAAGTTCCATAGCTTCGATGCTCGTCGCTGTCGTCAGTCTCGGCGATTTTTGTCAACGCCCTCTGCACGTGTTAATTATGAATGCTGAGAATTCGCCAGCGAGTTCTCAATGCGCCGAGATATGCAAGCGAGAAATACTTTTCAGAAGGCAGCTGTTAGTTAATAGATACTAGATATAGTAACGAAAATCATTAGCTACCTTATTATAAATTACTATAAATATAATAAATTATAAATTATCTATCCCCTAGCCTCAACGGAGCTTGAAAACCTTCAATTTATGTTGAACAGGTCGAGATTTTGCGTACAAAATGCATACAAAATTGATTTTAAATAAAATATTTTTTATATATATTTATTTAAAAAAAACAAACCTTTTTAAAAGTGTGTTTTAAATTTCATCAACATTTTTTTTGTAGTATTTCTAAATTAAGTAAATTATATGATAAAGACAAAATTCCAGCATTAAGTGCAAAACACCAATTAAAAGAATTTTTGTACTTTAATTAAGCGTAAAATATTCTGATAGGAATTTAAATGATTCTTAGATAGGAATTCTCTTATTTTATTTTTTTTAGGAATTTTGTGATTGTGCAAACAGACTTTTGCTGTTTAAGTAAAAAATTCTTAGCATTTTTTTTTTTTAATGTATGAACTTACTCTCTTACGCTCACTCATAAACAACTCTCACGAGAGTGTTTTCTTAATTTTTCTTTTGTTTCACATTCTTAAACGTTTTACTGGCAACTGAAAAACTGGCTATTCAAATTATATATTGAAGGATTTTATTATGATAATATCGATCATTCGGATTTATGCCAGTTTATGGCTTATTTAAATCATACAGATAAAATTTATAGCTACACACATATGTGTAAATACGGCCAGTTATCAGTGGGTCACTAAAAACGCCTTTCATTATGTCAACAGTAAACTTGGGTATCTAAACAAATGCAGCTGACTGAAAAACCTTATCGGGCAAGAACAAAACCCCCAAACCAAAACCAAAAAAAAAATTTCCCAAACGAAAATGTTGGTTCCGTACGTGCGTTGACTGTGCGGCCGGGGATTGGTTATGGGCTATTAACATTTTGGGGCATAAATCTGTGCCCCTTACAGTTGCAACTACATTCTGGAATTTTATTTAATTCTGGTTGTTTTTCTCTGTTTTTGTTTGGCAACGATAAGAGCCAGCGCTGGGAAATTGTTATCGTCTAGTGGCAATGCATTTATATCCACTGGGAAATGAAGCGGGCAATTTGGGCACTTGAAAAGGGGGTGGGGGCGGGGGCGGTGGCGGGTTGGCTGCAACTGGTCTGGCCTGTGCAAATGAAAATATTGTGTTGCGTGTTTTATTTGCATTGGCTCTTCATTAAGTGCGCATATGAGTCGACAGTCAGCGCCTATGAACTGCCCTCTGCAATGCCCCCGGGCCTTTTGACACACCCCCTCCCCGCCCCGACTCCAGTTGAAAGAACTGACGGCGCGGCGACAACAACTCGTATGGGCATAAATCAATTCTGTTGCAATGCAACGACGCCTGACGCGGCTCCTCAGCGCAAATATTCTTTTTTATTCATTTATATTCAATTTTTCTTGTAGTTTTTGTTGTTTTAGCAAAACGGCGTAATAATGAGCACATATCATACCATGTGTACATACACGCATTTATATGAATATGCATTCACACACACACATATATAGAAATGAGGCATGTCTCTACTGTCTTCCATCCATTCACAATTAAGGCAGGGCTTTGCACAGAGCTGACAGATCCGGAACTGTTCGTACCAATACAGCAGCTCAACATACATATAACATAATGTTAATGCAACAGCGCTTACAATGTGAAAAGCTTATGATGCAAAAGTAATGCTAATAATAATGATAAATTTCATTAAACTCTACAACATAGAATTAACATTTGGCGTAACATTAACTGTTAAACAGAATGCTGCACAGTTGCTTAACATAACATTAAACTGTTTAAAATATTAAATAAAAATATATGTGGAGCTGTTAGACATGCATAGCTTTCAAATAGTACATAAACCGTAATTAAATGTTGGTAACATTTATTTATTATTTCTGTTAATAAAAGTACAGCTGCACAATATATCATAAGAAAATTTTATAACAGCGCTAGATCAGTTTGCAGCTTATTAACATCTCCTATATTTGAGCAATGTTAATTATTAAATATATATTACTTTAAATATTTGTTATGATCTCATATGAAGTTTTTATAGTTGTTTAACATAACATTTACCTATTGGTAAAAGCGCGCCACAGCTCACGCGGAACTAGTTCATTTGATGACCGCTCCGCGCTGGCTGTCAGCCCTGCCCATTGTTTATGGGGCTCAACGCATAAATGTCAACGTCTTGCTAAATGCTCGCGCATCTCGATGCAGTAAGTAGCTGCAACAGCAGCAACATTGCAACACTCCCCTGCGAAGGCGCTGTTTTTTTCTTTTTTTTGTTTTTTTTTTTGCACGCCCTTTTCTGCCCCCGCTTCAACTTCAGTTCACTTTAGTTCAGTTCAGTTCAGCGGCTGTTGCACTTTGGCTGCATCCGCTGCCCTTGCCACTGCCCCCCCCGCCCCCCCCCCCCCCCCCCCCCCCCCCCCCCCACCCAGCGGTTGAGAAGGTGGGGGGAGGTGGGGTGGGGGGATATGTGTTCGTTGCGCGTTCTGTTTTGCGGCTTTATCAGATGTTGACATTTTTGCGGAACCACACTTGAGTTCATTTGCAATAATTGGTTTTTCTTGTTGTCTTCTTGTTGCCTTCGTTCGCCCCACACAGAAAATCGTCGAACCCTTCGTCTCTTGTAAAACTTATTTCGTTGGTGTTGTGAAATTTTTGACATATTTTCCGTAACTGTCGTCCATTATGAAGTGCTCGGCTTAATGGACACACATGAATATTACGAGCCGAGAGGCGCGGCTACTATTTGGCACAATTGCCCTGCTGCACTAAGTGCTCCTTCTTCTTCTTCTTCTTCTTGTATTGCTCTCTACTTCTTGTTGATTGCGCCAGTTTTTGGGGAATATAACAAACCGTCGAGCTGTCAATCTTGCACTTTATCCACGGACGTCAATCAATCAATTGAAGTTGGGAGAACACCTGTCAAAGGGGATGAGAAGAAAAGAGCTCTTTTTTTTTCGCTTGCTGGAGAATCAGTATTCGATTTCCAAAAGTTTAAAAATACCTGCATTTTCTTAATATTCCAATATTTATTTACCAGGCACCTCATGCTCCTGTTAAACCTCATGTTAGACAGTCAGAACTTTGAATCTTAATTTAATAACAAGTTTTACTTTGTTTTTATATATTTCTCATATTTATATTTTAATCGACATTCCACCAACGATATCTTCTTTACTTGCCAGAATCAGCAGTGTAATCTTCTCTGAATATAGAATTATTTTTATTTCCATAAATTTGAAAAATACTTTAATTTTCTTAATATTAAAATATACATTTACCAGGCACCTCATGCTCCTGTTAAAGTTCATGTTAGTTAGTCAGAACTTGGAATGCAAATTTATTAATAAGTTTTTATATATGTCAGTATTACTTAATTTTTATATATTTCTCATGTTTATATTTTAATTAAAATTTTATCAAAGATAAATTTTTTACGTAGCCGTCAAAGTTCTTGTTGCTTAACAATTAATTTAAAATTTGTATGTTTAAAAAGCAGAAGTACCTGACAAAGTATATATATATATATAGTATATATATATATATAATATATATATATATATATATATTTTGAAGAAATTGAAAGCTTCGCTGTGCAACTTCTCAGCGAAATCAATTAGGAATGCCCCTAATGAACTCGTTTAGTTAAAAAGATACGCGTCTACATATTTGAGATCATTAACAGATGAATGTATTCATTAAAGTAGCAGTCAAAGGGAGATAAAAACCAGCATGTGAGAGTGTGGCGATGGGAAGGGGGAGGGAGGAGGGGGTTGGAGTGTTGCTCTTTCAGATTTTGACTGATGTCTATTTTCAAAGTAAATGCGGCAAAGCGTTCGTTGGAATGTCTTGCTGCAAATGTGCCGCAAAGGAAGAGAAGCGACCCCCAGCGAATTGTGCGCTGTCTGTCTGTCAGTCCGTCAGTCAGTCAATCAGTCAATCAGTTCGTCAATCAGTCAATATTTGCAGCTAAAGTTAAATCTTTGCGCCTGGGCGGCCTTCAAGTGCTGCCATTCAGATGTCCAACTGTTCGAGTGTCCGTCTATTTTAATCGGCCTGCCAAGTGATCAGTGATCAGTGATCTGTGATTAGTGTTTTGTGATCTGTTTAATTAGCAGGATTAGTTGTAGCCAGGAAGTTGGCAATGCCAATGCGCCCTTTCCGTTGCGGCTGATCGCAATTTCCGCCTTGCCACATGCAACAAGCAACGTGCAACGTGCAACGTGCAACGTGCAACGTGCAGCGTGCAACTGTCGCCGATAAATTTAACTGCAAGTGCAACTGCAACGGCTGCCTGCAACAGGCGAATGCCAAAAACCGTTTGCACATGGCCATAAAACCAAGCCACACACCAAAATAGTTTTTAATGATTTCCCCTTCCCTGCCCCCTAAAACAACCCCCACTGCCATAAACAGCTTCCAGCCCCCTCTGAAATCCCAATGGCTGCTTCGCCGTTTAAACGGAACTGCAAATGGCAACGCGAATTTGCCTGCCAATTTGCAATTCCCTAATGAAGTCACCCAAAAAAAAGTTTGTCACCCGCAACAAATTGCAAGCAACTGGACTGAAAACGAAATGGAACGAAATGGAAAGGAACAGTCCGTCTTGGAATACAGGGGAAAACACTTTTTGGAATAGAATGAAAAGAAATGGAAAATAAATAGTCAGCAAGATTAAAGATTTTTAAAGATTATTGTCTAAAAATCTTAGAAATTATATAATTAAAATTTTTATACTATAAATTTTTTTACTATAAATTATATAATATTGTAGTATGTGTTTTATATAGGAACGGAACGGAAAACAATAGAAACAGGTTTTCGTTTAGTTTTGACGCCTAAGTTTTTAAGTTTAAATACTTCTGTTAGGTATTTTCTAAATCTGGCGCAAGTTGTTAAATATTTGTAGGGAACGCAGTGGAATGGAACACGATAAGCTCGCTTTTAATTAAAAAAAAGTTTGTTTACGCTTTGATCACTACATAATACTCAGATGTATGCTTTGCATCAACAAGAACATCTTCTTGGGTTTATAAAAATTAAATTATGTTAAATTTGTTTAAGCATTAAACATTTCGAAATAATAAAAAAGATATTTGTTTAAAGTTCATAATCGCTGAAAAGCCTTCAATAGAGTCTTAACCTCGGCTGATGTTGGTTGAACGGCCAATATATGTGGCACATATGAATACACATAAATAAAAACATAAATATATGCAATATATATAGTATATGGTATAGTATAACTGAAGCTAAGCGTCTGCATGATTTCCGCTCGGCGTATCCAATGAATTATGTCAAAAAGCACAACAACAACAAAGACTAAAATAATGACAACAAAAAATAAAAGAAAAATATAAATGAAAACGTGTAGCGGCGCCGCTAGCTGGTGGAAATCAGAAATGAAAAGCCACATAAAAATAGCAAAAAATAAGACAAACGAAAACAGCAACAAATATATAAAAGAAAACGCGTTCCAAAAGCCAAAAGCGACAAGAATTGTAAATATAGAAATGTAAAACGTAAAATGTAAAATGACTTCAAAGCGAGTGCGCAAACTGGGCAAAAAGGAAGCCGCCAAAATATCAGAAAGTGCAGCCAAAAACGGCACTAAAAAATTGGCAAAAAACCGCATCACCCTTCCCCCTGAACTACCCCCCTATAAACCCAATCTGCTAACCTGACCAAAACCTAAACAAATTCAATACAAATAAATTAAATAAATAGCACAAAATCGTGGCAAGCTGCATAAAAAAAACGCTATATATACAGTATATGTGTACAAGTACATTTGAAATACACATCTATATAGATAGTCATGTGTATGTGCATATATACGCATCTAGGCAAATGTATCTTGCAGATACATTTGTTGTTTTGCTTGGCAAATGAAGCGAAACGCACAAATTTCAACGTTACGTTTTTTAGCTTCTCCGCCCTTGTCTTTGGCAGTTTTTTTTCTATGCTTTTATTTTTTGTTGTTGTTATTTTAGTTGGGTTTTTCTTTTTGTAGGCTAATTATTGTTTTTGTTTTTCATACTCGGGCGGGCATTAAGAAAAACTTTATGCGCCATTGAAGCGTTCGAAAATAAAAGTCGCGTCCGCAGCGGCCGTCGTTTACGTCAAAGTTCTATATGCCTAAAAGCAAGTGTGTGTGTGTGTGTGTGTGCTGACTGAGGTGTGCGTCTGATTTTGCTCGGTTGTGGACGCACATCACGGGCAACGCCGCAATTGTAGCAGATCGCGCATACGCCGTGTGCTCCCCAAAGTGTTGCCACATCGCTGAAAGCAGCTAGTGTGAAAAGGGTTGCCGGATAGATAATATATATATATATTTTACGTCAGACAGCTGCTATATGTACTACTATATGAGTAGTATAAGATATGAATATTACAAAAACAAATATATACTTTTTTGCGACAACATGGAAACTTAGATTTCTTATATCAATTTGCAACTAAGAAAAAAAAAAATACTTTTTTACTACAAAAGATATGTATATGCATATAATATACATAAGTAATTTTGAAAATAATAATTACAAAATATCATAAAAGCTTTTTACTTTAAAAAATCCCATTTTCAGACAAATAACATCAGATTTTTAATACAAATGGCTTAAAAGAATATGGTTGGATTAATTTTGGATATAATTATGTATTAAAACAACCCAAAAAGGCCGATTTTAAGATACCCAAAAGCCATATTTTTGTGTATTCTATTAAAATTTATTTTCCACCTTTTATCTAGCACTAAAGAAGCCCTAAAATTTAGACATGAACAACAAGGATTCGTACTTGATTAAGGAATATTTATTAATGAAATCTTCTCACATTAAGAACGGGATTTTCGTTTAATATAATATAATATCGAATATAGTTACCTACTATAAACCTTAAGTTTAAAGTTTAAGATATTTTTTATATATTGATATCTATAACATTAATTTTTTTAAATAGAGAAAAAAAATTAAAAATGTATATAATATAATTGAATAATCTTTGCCTGATAAGCTCAGGGCCTATCAAGAGCCCATTTACCCGTGTTAAATCCGGGAAATCATATCCACAGCTGTGCTATATATGCCCTATATAAGAGGTACTAAAGACAAAGAAAGAAAACAGGCCTCTGCAGATTCTTGCAAAGAATAAGAAAAACACACACGAAATATGTCTGAAGATTGATAAGTTGATTATTTATTTATTTACTTACATTGAATTTGTTGTTGGTTTTCTGTTTTTTACAAAGTGATTTTGATGGAATTTTAATTGAAACACTGAAGGTCATTGGCTTTTATGAACGTGGGCAATATACGAATTTTGATGTTGTTTAATGTCTCAACCGACACCAATTATTGGGCCCAGGTGGGCGTGTCCGCCCTCTTGTAGGGCGCTGTTCGCCTGCCGGAAAGGCGCAAAATTCCAATGCCAAAATTGGACTGTGTGTGTGAATGTGTGTGTGTGTTGGTCGCTTTGATCTTTGGGGCTCTGCTTTTTTGTGTTCTTTTTGGATTTTCTTAATTTTTACTTTTATTTTTAATTTTTTTTTCTCCCTTGGCTGATGAATAAATTAAGAGATGGGGCCTCTTGTGGATTCCCTTGACAGCCGTTGGCAAAATTATGATGTGGATTTCGGGGGGTGGGGGTAGGGGAGTCTTTGTAGGTGCGGTCAATGAACGTCTTTGTCTGGGCAACACCTTTGATGTTGATTTCACGGCATGCTGCCCATCGCTGATTGCGTCTTCCTCTTCTTCTCATTGCAGTTGACCGCGCGATGAGCCCCGCACAATCGGAAGACTCCGGATTGGCGCCGGAACGTGGCACAACATATGCAACGATCACACTGCCGCGGAACGCCCTCCACCTGGCCATCAGTTTTGCAGGTAAGCTAAACAATAAACAAGAAACGCAACATTTCAAAATTATTCAAAAATTTTGTTGTGTGGCACATTCAAGTGGCAACAACAGCTTGATAATGAGTGCACGCCGTTAAAATTTAACACTCGGAAAACTCTTTAATTACAAAAAAAAAAAAACAATTGACAGTTGTGCGTAAATTTTACTCTGAGATTCGCTTTGGGATGGAAAACAGTAGCCCGCATCTAATTTTCATTTGATTAATCTCTATATCTTTTTTTTGAGAATTTTTGACAGCTGTCAGTTGTAGTTAAAATTGATTGAAAGATTTTTCAATTATATCATAATTATGTTAAATCAATTTGTAAGCCAAAATCTGAGGGTTGCATTCGCAAAACAACGGAAAAAAAGTGAATAGAAAAAAGAGTGTATGGAATTGGGAAAATTTTAATGATCAGATTGGGCTGGAATAGAACAATTAATAGAGATGTACTTGGTTATATGAAATGTAATTTAATAAATGAAATAATTTGTTATTCCAAATATGCTGTTGCTAAATATAACAGGCATTGATATATAATAAGTATATAATAAATATAATATATATCTTAAAATAATTTTTATCGAGAAAAAAATTTCCATTTACTCTACTCTTTAGTCTAAAGTCTTAGTCTTAGTCTTACTCTTTAGTAAAATTTTTCTTAAATTCAAATTGTTATTAATATGACAGGCATTGATATATAATAAATAAAATATTATATATATTCTTAAAATAATTTTGAAATTATAATAATTTAAAATTAAAATTCCATTTATTTTAATGTAATATTTTTTTAGCTTCTTAAAGTCTAATTCTTATTTCAAATCTGTTGTTATTGACAGACATTGATATATAATGCATAAAATATAATATATATTTTAAAAATAATTTTGATCTAGAAATTAAAATTCCATTTATTCCAATGTAATTTTTGCTTAGCTTCTTAAAATCAAAGAGTTTTCCTAAGTATTATAAGCCGAGAAGTTCTTCTAACTTAAATCACTTCAAATTGAAATACTTGCAGCTGTCAACATTTGCTTTAACATTGACATTAACATTAACAGTGTCTGTTAGACGTGCAAATGTTAGCTAGCAAATATTCGCTGTTTGTTGCTGTTTATGTGTATTTGGCTTTGAATTTAGCCTTAGATTTTTGTTTAGCATTAAGTATCTGATAGGTAAATATTTATATTTTGCATTTTTACAAGCTATTTAGTTAGTTTTTATTGAAACAGAAAATTATTATTCTTATTATTATTTTCGCTGAGTGTATTTTTGTTGCTTAAGGTTCTTCTTCTTCACTAATGCCATATGATTATTTGTTCTGCTTATGAACTATTGAGTCATAAGCAATTTATTTACTTGCTACAAAATGGGCTGTTCCTGCTTCAATTTGCGGTTCTTGTTTCGGTTTTCTAGTATGTTGTTTCTGTTTTTTTTTTTTGTATTATAAGTTTCTTGTTGTTGTTTTTGTTGCTGTTGGGGGTTTGTGGTGCGGTCTTGATCTCCAGCCAAAAAGTGGGCCGATACGATTTTGAATGCGGAACGCGTTCGCGTCGATAACGTCGAGCAACGTTTGTCGTCGCCGTCGCCGTCGCCCTGCCAAAATAAATCATCATTTCAATCTGCCAGCCCCCCTCTTTGACACCCCTGCCCCCCACTAGACCCCGCTGCCTATAGTTGTCTGTCGACTGCCAGACATTATAATACATATTTCGTCTGCAGTCTAGAATTTTTATATCATCTCCCTGACTAATCTCGACATATTGCGCGACAACGAACTGATTCGGCATGCACAGCCGACAACTTGCCGCATGTGGCAAGCCAGAGAGCAACCCAGAGAGAGAGAGAGAGAGAGCGGGCTTAACCCTAGCAGCTTAACCCAGCTGGACCAAAGTCCGGACTGACGTAAGCGTCTTCCATGACGTCTTCTTGTCGTCGCCTTCGATTATGTTGGCCAAAACGGCAATTGGGCGGGGCAGGTTGATTCTCATTTTATTTTTTTTTCAAATATATTTTTTTTTAGCTGGCATTTTGCCAGTGGCAGCCACACATCGCATTTGGCCGCCCTGTTTGTCATAATAACAACAACAATTTGGCCAGCCGCTTTTTAAGCATACATGAATTTACGAGTACGTTTTTTTTCTTGTTATTTTTTTAACTTTGTTTTATTTGGCCAAAAGGCGCGGCTGTGTCGCATGACGAGCCGCTGACAGAATTGGTAATGGAGACCAAGGCAACAGGCGGCAAGTGCGTCCGTCCACACACAAACTGGCCAAAACCGAAAATAACAGAAATCAGCCGAAACTACAAATGTGAGAGTATATTAAATGCGGAAATGCGAAATTCGGAGCAGAACTTTAAGCAGTACTTAAAACAAAATATATTTTTAAAAATTCATTAAAAATGTTGAATATCGATGAAATAAACTTGTTAAATAGAGTTAGTAAAAGAATGTAAACTATAATCTTAGCATGTAGAATAATCTATGGGGGAATGTGTGGAATCAATTCTTAAAAAATGTAGTAGTAAAAAAACCTAGAAAATCCAAAATGTTAGTCCTGGAAACAAGCTTTTATTATTTTTTTTATTATTAATAGTTGAGAGTTGCAAAAACTGTAGAGCAATTTTATAGATAACTTTCTAAAAAGTCTTTAGGAAAACTTTTAAAGAAGACTGTAAGGAACCTATTGAAAAATCCCTAATTTGTGAAATAATTTATAAAACGAGCTTTAGTAAAATCTATAGCAAGTAAAAAATATTGTCCAAAATTTTGTAGAAGAACTGGCATAACACCTCTTAGAAGATGTTGAAGAATACCTTTTGTGAGATTTTTAAAAGATAATAATAACTAATAACTCTATATATGCTAAATGTTAGATCGAAGACGATGATGGGAACTTAAATTGTCTTGCGTTAAATAAATATTTGTAATCTATAACCTTAGGGAAAACACTTTAAAATAGTCTGTTAAAAAGTTTACAGCGTAATTTGTACAATAAAAAGCTAAAGAGTTTTATTATAGTTTATAATTTTTTAGAAATTCTTCAACTCCTTAATATATATGCTATGCTATCAATATTTTTTAGAGTTCATAAATTGCTGAAAATTCTTCGAATCTTTCTATACTTTACCAATTATTTTTGTTTTAACTTTCCAAATCAGAAAAATAAGACTTTTATAAAAGTTTACGTAAAATAGAACCACTTTAAATTTATGCCAATGTCGAATATGATTTAAGCGAGCACCTGTTTTTTTTTTTGTGCGATTAGATTAAGGGGCTTCCATTGATTTACGGCTGGAATTTTGTTTAGATTAAACACAAACTGATTTCTCACGTTTACAATTTTTACACAGAACGCAATGATCTGTCCTATCCACCTGTTATCGGAGCCCTCAATCCCGTGGGTCATGCGGCCGATTTTCTGGCGCCGGGCGATCGTCTCCACCAGATCGATGGCATCTCAACGATCGGCTTGAGCAATCAGAAGATCATGAACATGCTGTGCGCCCAAGGAGCCGATCCGGCGCCGGCCATTGTCGAGATCGAGTATTCGTTGCCCGAATGCAGTAAGTGCGACCGGGAGTTGATCGCAGCTAACAGTTATTATGATCTCTCTCTCTCTCTCTCTCTCTCTCTCTCTTTCTCTCTCTCTGTCTGCAGCAGTTTCCCAGAATAGTTTGTACGTTACCTCGAAGCTGGCACAGATCACCGTGGAGCGGGAGAGCGGCTGCTTGGGGCTAACGTTGCGGGGCGGTGCCGATTATCCGCTGATCGTGACACACGTGAGACTGCACGGACCCGTCTATAAGACCGGCCGGATCAAGCCCGGCGATCGTTTGCTGCGCGTCGATAATGTGAGTGTTCTGAATACTTCACGTGATGCATGACACCTGCTGCTTCCCTCCCTCTCCCTCTCCCCCCTCGCTGACAGGCGCTTCCGTTGTGCCATTTCCGTGAAAACAAAAAATACCCCTCTCTCTCTCTCTCTCTCTCTCTGTCACTCTCTCTATTTAGATCTCGCTCATTGGCAAGACGTTGGCCGAGGCGCAGCAGATCATCAAATGCGGCCACGTTTCCGGCTACACGAATTTAACCATAGAATACGACGTGTCCGTCGTGCAGAGCGTCGAGTTCTCGATGGGGCCGCTGCTCATCGAGATCGAGCGACCCATGAACGATAAATTGGGCCTGGTGCTGTGCAACTATACGAGCACCGTCAACAGCTCCGCCGGCAACGCCGCCGCCAGCAGCAGCAGCACCGACAAAATCGACGAGGTCGCCCAATCGGGCATCTATATCGCCAGCATACTACCCGCCAGTATTGCCGATCGGTGAGTATTATATCAAGTGCAGAGAAACCGAATTAGAACTCATTTTTTTTTATCGATTTGCAAATGTGATGACGATAGTTTCGATCGATTCGAAGAAAAAATTTTAAAACTTTATAACAAATTATTTTAGTATTTACATTTTGGTAGATATTTTCTTTTTCAGTTTTTAGAGATATAGGAAAGTCAAAAAAATAATAAAAATAATAATTTAATAAATATATTTACCACTCAAAATGATATATTTTCCAATTTTTTAAGACAATACAAATTAATTTAAAAATCCATCCATATTTTTACATATAAAATTAAAGACAGTTTTAAGGATATTTTAAAAATATTTTTTTTTAAATAAGTGGAATTTAATTTAGTGTCAGACAAAAAAAAATTTGGAATAATTAATAATAGTATTGATTGTATGTCTATACAGTAAGTTTTTTTTTTTAAGTTTGTATATTTTCTTTGCTTACAAAATAGTTTGCTTTTGTTTTTTTTGTAATTTCTTAAAGTAATTCACGTAAATACCGCAAATTTCAAGCGGATTTCAAACAAGCCAATATGCAGCTGCCATATGGTTTTTAAAATCGCGTGGGAAATGTTTTTTATCAAAATGGGAACATCGTGAAGTGCGCGACAAAAGCGCCATAAATTTTTTTTGTTTTTTAGCAGAGTGCGCCAAAAAAAAAAAAATAGAACAAAATACTAAACCGACTATTCTGATTGTTTTGGGTTGCAGCTGTGGGGCGTTATCGGTCGGCGATCAGGTGCTCTCCATTGATGACACCATGATCGAGCACACCGCTTACAGTCCCGACGAGGTGATGACCATATTGGACACCAGCACCGGACGCGGCTACACACAAATGCAGATCATGCCCCAACACGCGCTCGCCCGACGAGGTAAGTCCGACAGCCTCCCTCCTCACCTCCTCCTCCTCCGTGCTCCTTTTCAGCTGTTTGGAGTTGGCCATCCAAGTGCTCCCATCTGCTTGAGAAACAACAACAACAACAAAGAAAAAAGCCTGCCAAGGCGCCCCAACCAAAATTGGTGCTTTGAAGGTCTCGTTGCGTGGGCGTCTGGCTAATGAACAGTCCCCGATCAGTAGCTAAAACAATACGCTACACACAATGCGAGGGTTGCTCAATGCGTTGTGTTTGCAGGCAATATTGCTGAGTTTGCCCAGACATAACTTTGTTTTTCTTAATTAATTTCTGTTTTTCAAATTCTTTTTAATCAGAAATATTTTTTTATTTTTATAGCTAAAAATTCAAGTTTTAACACATTTTATTCTATGAAGTCTAATTTTGTTTTAGTTAAAAAACCTAAATAATTGCTATTTTGGCCATGATTTGCAACTTAGTCAAATACGTTATTTAAACCAATTTAATTGTTACAAAAAAATTTCCGAAAGTGGAACTTTTTTGAGCCTAAACGGAAACTTTTTAGAAACATTTTTTTATGCATTGCATTCTGCGTGTTAAAATATCAAAATTGTATCACTTTCCTCAGTTTATTTTCTATATCCACTTTAAATTTATATATTTAAATAAAATAAGAGGAAAACTATAAAAGTTTCTTTAAATTTTTTTTTTTTAATTTATTAATTTTAAATGGAAATAATAAATGATCCTATTTTTAATCAATTTCTCATATGTAAATACAAACAAAATATAAAAATTGTTGTTGTTCAGATTAATGCAAAAACATGTATAAATAATGCTTTGTAAAATCATCAAATTCCTTCGAAAATTGAGCATTTTCGTAAAATTGAAAAATTTGGCCGAGTTTATTGAGCAACCCTCGCTGGAGCTTGTTGAATGCCAATCAATTTGTAGTTGAGTGCGATGGCAAGACGAATAATTTTGTTTTTCTATTTTATTGACGGGGGGGACGACGACAATGGGCGACTACTTAGGGCCGTAAATTCTTGAGCAAGATCGAAAAAAATATATATATTTATATATGGATATGTGTGTGTGTGTGGCTAAGCTCTGGATTAGCTGCAGTCTGAACTATTTCTCACACATGGCCATCAGATGGAAGCGACTCCTGCTCCCCCTCTCCAGGGGCCAAAAGCGAGTGTTAAAAGCTTTTGGCCAAGTTTGGGCAGCCCAGGGCAGAAAGTCGACGGCCGTAAATAGTGGCCAAGCGACAGCTGGGCACAGTGGGGCGCACAGTGGGTCTAAAAATACGCATTCAAAATTGATGGACGGGCATTTAATGTGCTTCAACAGTTTCTTCTTCTTCTTTGTTAGGTCACACGGCGCTGGGCAGTCCCAAGTATAGCTTCAGCACGCTGGAGTCGCGCAAATCCGCGGGCAGGCAGCGTCAGAGATTCGTGCGGAAGAGCTCCCTGCCGCTGGAGGGGAATGCCGGAAATAGCGGGAATAATCTGGGCAACAACAACGGGCACACGAGCAGCCTGGGCATCGGTCTGTGCCGGGCGGAGAGTTTCCCGGTGCTGCTCGACTGCAGCCAGGGCGCCGGCATCGTGCTGGACGCTGGACAGACTGGCAACGGTCGGGCCGTGAGCATTGCCCAGATCCAGCCGGATTCGGTGGCCGATCGCAGCGGCTGCATTCAGCCGGGCGATCGCATCGTGGCCATCAACAAGATGTACAGCCTGGACGCGCTGGCGATGCGACAGCTGCTGGAGGGTCGCGCCGGCGGCGGAGGTGCCGCCAACTGGCTGGAACTCGAGGTGGAGTTCGATATGCCCGATGCCGTGGTGCCCGCCAGCGGTGTCTACAATGTGAAGCTGCCGCGCGCCGGCAAATGCGGACTCGGGCTGAGCGTCAGTCCGGGCTCCAGCCATGCCGGGCTGGTCATCTCCGACGTGAAGATGGGCAGTCCGGCGCATCGGTGCGGCTCGCTGCGGCCGGGCGACATCCTGCTCGCCGTGGACCAGCATCCCGTGCAGCACTTCAATGTGGACGCACTGCTGAAGGAGCTGCCCGCAGCGCCGGCAACCGGCGGAGGCGTCGGAGGCGACTACACCACGCTGACCATCAAGCGGGTGGTGCTGCCCGACTTTCTGCCCAGCCCCATCTACAGCAACTGCAGCGGCGGCAACCCGGCCGGGCCGGAGCAGGAGCTCTACGGCAGCGCCTACGTGGCGGCCAAGTACGGCGAGCTCAAGTACAACGATTGCGTCTCCCTCAAGTCGAGCACACCGCAGCCGGACTACTTTCGTGGCGCCAGCATCGAGGAGACCGCCAGCCTGCAGTCCGTCCAGCTGCGCCATCCGCCGTATCCGGCGGCCAACGGCTGTCCGAGCAATCGCTCCTTTGCCGTCGCCGCGAACACCCAGAGTCTGACCACCGAGCTGCCCGAGGAGGAGGAGGAGGAGGAGGAGGACGAGGACGGCGCCACGGAGCAGCTGCATCATTACGCCGGCTACGAGCTCAATCGCTATGCCAGGTGAGGGTCCCCACGAAACTTCTTCTTCTTCTTAACCTCCTAAATGACTTCTCCTCCTCTTCTTCTCTAAAGCGTCGACTGCACTGCGCTGCCGCCGCCAATGGAGAGCAAGGTCTACGGCTCGGCGGCCAGTTCCAGCAGCAAAAGCAGCGGCAGCAGCCTGCATCAGATCATCTTCACGGTGCGACTGGAGCCCAAGGGCGGACTACTGGGGATCACGCTCGCCGGCAGCGAGGACATCACCAAGCCGATCACCATCAGCGGACTGGTCGAGGGTGAGTTATCCATATATATAAATATATATATATACATATATATAAATTAAACAGATCTTAAAGCTTTAATTGGCAGTATCTCGGCCATTTGTGCTTCGATTTTGGAAATATATAGCTCTTTCAACTCGTGAAAGTCTATAGAATTGATCCCCATTAAAAGTTTTGAAATTTAAAATTTTCGCGATTTTGACAAAAATTGTGATGTTACCCCTTGTGATTTTTGTCAAAAAAAAATTTAGAATTTGATTTTTTGAATGCCAATCGATGGTGCGGATCCGTACGAGTCTAAAAAGGTATAACATTCGGCTTTATTGGGGGAGTTATGCGGGTTTTAGTGTTAAAGATAACACAAAAATGCTGAAGAATATAATATAACATATATATAATCCATATTTCAATATATATTGAATTAATCCCTCTAAGTTTTAAAATGTAAAGTATCTAAGTTTACCGATGAGCTCCTTTAAAAGTATATAAAGCGATAAGTTCCCCAAAAAAATAGCACAAAAATGGGGGCGTGGCAAATTGATATATTTATTGAATGTATTTTAATTACATAACTTTCTCAGTTTTTTAAATGTGAAGTATCTAATTTTACAGATGATCTCATCTAAAGCTGGCTTAAACATTTTTTGACTACGCTCAAATCGAATTTTATCTATATATTTTCTTTAGTTTGAAGGCTGAATAGTTTATATTTTGTGCATAAATATATGATGTATTGGGGGCGTGGCAAATCGATTAAATCTATAAAACCTGGTTGAAAAAAATTCAAAATATTTTTAGGTCGGTTTTCTGATGATCTCCTCGAAGATCAAAAATCGATATTTAGGCAAAATAACAATTATAACTAATAACAATATAAAAACAAATATCAATAATAGTAAATCATTATTTTGTAGGTGGGATTGCGCACAAAAATGGCCAGATCCATGTGGGTGATCAGCTGCTGGCGATCGACGAGCACTCGGTGCAGGGCATGCCGCTGTCGCATGCCACCAGCCTGTTGCACAATCTGGGCGATCTGGTCGACCTGAAGATACTGCGCAGTCACGACATCGGCAGCGTCAGTGCCAACGGCAACGCTAGTGGCAGCAGTCTGCCCCAGACGCAGGCGATCTACGCCAAGGTGCAGCGTCGACCGCGGAGTCCTTCGGCCAACACGGATGCCAAGGATCAAGCACAGCAACAACAACAACAACAACAGCAGCAGCGCATCTTCCATGTCACACTCTACAAGGATAAAGTGTACGACGATTATGGGTTCTCCGTTTCGGATGGGCTCTACGAGCGGGGCGTGTTCATCAATCGGATACGCAGCGGCGGACCGGCGGACATGTGCGGACAGCTGAAGCCCTTCGATCGCATCATGCAGGCAAGTTGTGATTGAATTCCAGATCCAGAATTCAGTTCGATTTCTATATATATGTGTGTAATCCCCGTTTTAGGTGAATGAGATGAAAACGCAGGACTTTGACTGCTGTCTAACGGTACCGCTGATCGCCGCCGCCGGCGACAAGATCGAAATGATCATGCAACGATCCGAGTAGCAACGTTTTCAACATACTTTTTTTCCTGTATTCTTTTTTTTTTTTTGATAATCTTTAACTAGTTGTATCTATAAGTCTTAAAGCTAAGTGCCATTTTTTTGTATCGTACTAATGTCACATTTAGAGCCCCTTCACCGATCGAAACTCTTCCCCAAATATGCCTTAACTAATTTTAACGACAATAAGTTATGCCAAGTGCCTGGAAAGTCTTTTTTTTAATATATATATTTATATATATATACTACAATAATATACCATCGATTGTCTAACGTAACCAAATAAAAAGAATTCATCTTTAAATAGCTCCATACGAAAATAATTCATGATTTTACTTTTATTTCATATAAATATATATAAACGAATATAACGATAACCGACAAAGTTATGAGAGTTTCAAATATGAATATAAATTTGCAATTCAAAATTTTCAAAAATATTTATATTTTCAATAATTTGTAAGGTAAGTAAAATTCTAGAAAATTAAGATTTCATTTCATTCCAGAGCACAATCCATTTCCAAAATGCCCTCAAACATGACAATCGGTTAAGTTTGGGCAAAGTTAGGATAGTTGGGATTTCAAAACATGGGAGCGATTAATCCGAGAGCTATATATAATATTATAAAAATAAGTTAATATCAAAAAGGGATTTAGATAATAGAGTTATATACCTTACAAGCTGTCTGTAATACATGTGATATTGTTATTGGATTGGTAAGCCTGCTAAAAGTTATATTGGCAATAGATTAAACTGTTGATCTTGCTTGATTTGAAGATTAGTAATAATTGGTAAACAATATATATATATTTTTGTTTAGTCTGGCGCATTTTGGAGGCACGGTCTTGTTGATTAACTGCAGCTTTTCGGTTATCTCGTTTGTTACTAGGTTGGCGTATTACCCTCTGGGGTTCCTCCGGTTACGTTATTCAATATTGCACTTTGAGATCATAAACAAATGTGTGCGCAAATGTTGGAAAACAAAAACAAAATATGAACGGACGTCAACGCCCTTCTGTCTCGTTCTCTCGCTATATATATATATATATATATATATATATAATAATGATTATCGATGGGTCTCTGGAAAACAAATTTAAATTGCAATAACAAACGCCTTGTAAACAAATACATACATATATAAGTGTGTTAATCTATTTATACCACTCGTAAAGCGGAAGCAACGGGAAATGCCCTATGAGGTATTTCAAAGATACAGACCCAGACGGTCTTATAAGGCAATAGCTAATCTGCCTTAATAAATCTATGAGTCTTTAAGTGCAAATATGACAATTGGGAAAAAGTATCGCGTAGGGGATATTTTTACGATAGAACCCCTGCAACAAAAGTAATCAAAAAATCTTAGCTTTGATCAATTGATCACTTTCCTTGTTTAAGTTGAAATTTTTATACTAAAATTTCCCTTGAACCTGAAAACTGTTTACAGGGTATCTAAATAATTATGTGCAAACAGCAGATAAGAAACTAATTTAATAAAGCTGTGCAAAAAAGTAAATCTAATTTTAGACCAATGTCAATTAGTGGGAGAGATGAGCATCAATTAAAAGAGAGATGAGCGTATGGAAAAACGCGTAAACAAAAAAACAACAACAACAACAACAATTGATAAGGCTGAGCTCTGAGCTGGTTTATTCTGGGCGATCTGGTCCAGCAGCAGCGCTGGACGCCCATTGACGTCAATCGCCGATCGAATTGAGATCCTGGTGGAAAAGTCAAGCCACCGATCTAGACGGTAAACACCTTTGTTTAATGGACTTTGCGCCGATTTGGTTGCGATGCCGAATCCGTAACGGCACCCAGATCGCTGATAGCAGTCAGTTGCCCGATTCACCCGCTTCCCCGATTGCACGTTAACCGATCTCCCCTCTCGCTCCCACCCACGCTCACTCACTGTGCGTCCTCTCCCCTGTCGGCAGCAGAGCGCTTGACACAGTTTCAATTTGAGCTTTGGCGATGGCCCAGCGATAAGCACAGCACAGCACAGCACACTGTACAGTCATCTCTCTATGCCAAAGTCGCGCAACGCTTATCTGCACAGATGTGCAAAAAAGCAAAGAAGTCTCTCCCGTTTGTCTTTGTCCCGCTCCCTCTAACTTCGAATGAAAGGAGATGGCGAGCTTTAAGCTTTACTTCAAAGCTTTAGGCGCCGCGGCGCAGCCACTTTGATCGTTGTGCTTATCATGGTAAAGTGCAGCTGGCGTCGCAGTCGCCTTTGTACTTTGCATCCAAGCGTGCGCTTGAAAGCAGCTAAAGATTATCTCAGTGCCGTTATACCCCGCTCAGCGCAGCAGCAGCAGCAGCAGCAGCAGCAGCGGCGACTGCAGAGGCCGAAGCTCAAGTCGCTTGGCGCATAAAAATTGCGTTGGCCGCAGCTGATCGGCTCAGTGTTGTGACGGCCGTTGAACGCAACAGACGACGCAGGCAACGACGAAAGTGACGAACAAGAACAAGCAGCGAGCAACGATTAACGAGTAACGGGACGTGAACGCGAGAATACTTTGAACCGGCAATAAGGGCAAATAAAAGAAGCGTGCAAATGCTTCAGCACACGAACTAAGTAAATATTGAGTATTAAGTGGACACCGAGTGGCCAGCGAGACAACAAAGAGACAGGTGCGCGATTCTGGCGACGATAAGATTAACTTAATTAAAACCAACAACAACGCACAGTGGACGTCTTAGCTTCTTCAGTTAAGCTATCTATAAAAAAAAAAATAAAGTTGACATTTGGTGAACGGTAAAGTGATTTGGCAGCGTGTTTAGTTCCTGCCTAAAATGTAGACTGGCTGCAACGCAGCAAGCAGCAAATCAACTAGTTAACCGTTAACAGTGGCAATTTAAGCCAACGCAAGAACCAAGCAACCAACCAGCACAACCAACAAGATGTATGTGGCCAACACCACCGGCGGCCTCATGCTGCAGACGATGCTCTACTTGGCCAACCACACGAGCCGTGCGGCAGTCAACACGCTGATCGATCTGCCACCGGCGCCCAAAAGCGGTAAGTGATCAAGTCTCAGCCCCACCGGTTTTGGCCAAGCCACTCAGCGGTCCGCGGTCCACAGTCCACACTCGGATTGCCCAATCCCTTGCGCCGACCAAACCATGATTAAGCCAAAAACTGTTTGTATATACTATTCTGGAAGTTTCGGATTTTATTTTATTATATTTATATTGAAGAATTGGGTTTGCGGTTAAATAGATTCGCATCAAAATTTGTAAAGCATAGAAATATTTATTTCTGCTTGAGAAATTTTTGAAATATTTTCTGAAGTTATAAGTGATATAAAATATCTAATACATAGTACATAAATTGCCAATTATATATAGGTATTACAAAAAATATACCCCATGTAGATACTTACGTGTATATACTTAGATTCATCTATAGGAAAATAATTATACAATTCACAATACACTTTCTTATACCCTGTAGAAAGTTGTATAATTTATACAACTAGGAGCAGAAGAATTAAATTACTTAAATGGAATTTTTAAAGATTTTAATTGAAAATTGTCGACACATTCAGAATTTGATCCCTTAATGGGTATACAAATTACAACAAGTTTGATGACTAAGTAAATCATTTAAGTATTTATAACAATGACAAACACCATTAAAAAATCATTTTGTTAACGTTGTTAACGTTTTAAATGTGACTTTAACTTTAAGTAAAATTTCAGTTTCCGTAAGCTATACAAATTTCAAATGAAAAAACTTTTTTTAATTTTATGTATAAATATATTTTTGTATGTGTAAGGATTTTTATTTGAAACACTGTAAAATACTAAAAGATACAAAATTGTAAATGTCAGAAAGTTTCCCAAATTTTAAGCTTTAAAATTGAAAGCAATTTCTAAAAATTTGATGAAAGAAATTTGTTAAATCAAGATCAGGAATGTTTTCTATTCCTAACAAAGCTGACTACGCAGTAACTTGAAGTCGACACTCTCCCAACAAATTCACCTAATTTCTTTCGCCTCAAGCAATGCCCCAGGTGCTTCTCTGTTTATGAATTCCTCAACTATTCGAACAAGGTGATTCTTCTTTGGACTGAAAGTTGCCATGTTTTCTTCATTCATTAGTCAAACAAGGCCAGACAAGACTTCAACCCAAGATCCAAGACCCAAGACCCAAGCCCAGTGGCTAGTTCAGAGCGGGATCTTCAAGCGTTCGCCGCTTGGGTAAACAGAAATTGAAGATACATATTGGGAGATACATTTCGAAGGGAAAGCGTTCAGATGCATTCGACATGGTTCGATTTCTGGAAACCCAAAAATATAAAACGGAAAGCGAACAAATTGCAGTTACGACAGACCCTGATAGGTCGAGCCTATCTAATAGAAAACTTCCGATATAAATACAAATTATAAATAAGACAATAGCTTTGCGATAAGACAACAACAACAACTACAATAATGGCAATGACGACAGACCTTAAAAAATATTTAGTCATTTAATCATTCGATCATTTGATCAGTTAATCAGTTGCTCATTGATCAGCGGATTTTGAATGCCACGCAACGCTGAGCAGCAAGAAAAACACCCAACCGGACGGACAAAGAATCCAATAAGAAATTGTGCGCTTGATGGAACAGTCAATGACATCTCTAATTGCAGAGCAAATGTTAAGCTAACAGTGCATGTTAAAATAATAACAGTGCCTGGACATAGCAACAAAGTACTGTTAGTAACAGCACTTTAACATGCTTAGGTTTATTACAGCAAGTTAACATAAATCCAACTGTGGTTGCTATCAGTATTCAAATGTTGTTATCAGTTTAATTGAAATACAAATAAAATAAAATAATATTTAATAACTTTTTACATATCTAAACACATCTTACCAGGCTGAGATAACTTTTAAATGGAACCCATCTATTGGCTCTTCAGCATAGAATAGAACGCAAAATAAATGTTATTAATAGCCTGAAAAAAATAAAATATTTCAATATGCAGTTTCGAATCAGTTTTGGATTTTTTTTTTTGCGTTTAGGCTGTTAAAGTATAATAATAATTTAAAAAAAAATGTTACAGTCAATCTCTAACATTATGTTAACTTAAAATATTATATTATTAATAAAAGAACGCATATGTAAAGGCATCTTATATTTTTTAACAGCATGTTAACGTTTACTGTTACTAACAGAAGCCTCTAACAGTTTCTTAACAGGGCACGCTAATGTTATCAATAATTTCACTCCTTATTCAATTATTGTACAGCCGATTAATCAATAAATTTACCTCGCCTATTTGCAGACATAAACGAGGTGAAATGCTTTGGCGTCTACGGCTGTTTCCCCATTAACGGACCCTGGAACACGGTGACGCGGACGATCAATGTGCATCCGCAGAAACCGTCGGAGATCGAACCGCATTTTACGCTCCATACGCGTCGTGCCTTGGATCAGCCCAAGTACATCGATCTCAACGATCCGGACAGTGTGCAGGGCATGGGCATCAATGGGCGTGGCAAGATCTATCTGCTGGTCCACGGCTACCTGGAATCGGGCGAAATACCCTGGATGCTGGAGATGGCGCGGGCGCTGCTCAACCACTGTGCGGAGGGCAAGTGCGCCGTGATCCTGATCGATTGGGGCGGCGGCGCGAGTCCGCCGTATGTCCAGGCGGTGGCCAATATCCGGCTGGTGGGCGCCATCACGGCGCACGTGGTGCACATGCTGTACGAGGAGCTGCGTCTGCCCAATCTGGACAACGTGCACATCATTGGCCACTCCCTGGGCGCCCATCTCTCCGGCTATGCGGGCAGCCATCTGCAGAGCGATTTCGGACTGAAGCTCGGCCGCATCTCCGGGCTCGATCCGGCGGCGCCCCTGTTCACGGACACCGATCCGATTGTCCGGCTCGATCGGAGCGATGCCCACTTCGTCGATGTTGTCCACACGGACGCGAATCCGCTGATGAAGGGCGGCCTGGGCATCATACAGCGCGTCGGCCACGTCGACTTCTATCCGAATGGCGGCTTCGATAATCCCGGCTGCGACAAGAAGCTCCAGGACGTGATGAAGAGCAATCGCCGCGGCACCCTGTTCACCACCATGCAGGAGTTCCTCGGCTGCAATCACATCCGCAGCGAGCAGTACTACACGGAGAGCATCGCCAGCAAGTGTCCCTTCCTGGGCATCACCTGCGACTCCTTCGACGTAAGTGGCCGGCGCCACAGATGTGCCTCCTATTCCAACTAATCCTCGATTCTCCTCTCCTTCTCCTCCTCCAGAGCTTCAAGGATGTCAAGTGCGGCAGCTGCGAAGAGCCCGGCCGGCTGTGCATGCGCATGGGCTTCCACAGCCAGCAGGATTACGAGGAGCATCTGGCACGCGGCCTGTTGGCTGCGCAGGATCCGCCGCCGGTTTTCTATCTGATGACCGGCGATCGGAAACCGTTTTGCCGGCAGCACTACAAGATCACCGTGCGCGTCTCCAGCCACGATGAGAGCACGCTGCATGGCGGCGAGATCGGGACGCTCTCCATACGGCTGCACGAGGAGCACGGTGGCAAGAAGAAGAGCACCGAACGCATGAAATTCTCACCGAAAGCGATGTACTTCGAGCCGGGCTTTGACTATACGGCCCTGGTGCCCGGCCGAGATCTGCACGAGCCGGACCACGCCACCGTCTTCTGGGAGTACCAGACGAACATCCTCAATCCGCTCACGTGGCGCATCCTGTCCGCCCCGCGCATCTATCTCGAGTACATCCTGATCGAGTCCCTGGAATCCAGCGACCTCTATCTGAAGCTCTGTCCGCTGGACGAGGGCGCCATTCTCTCCGGCACCGAGAATGTGCTCCACACGCGCTACTGCAAGGACTAGAGGAGGGCAGGAATTGGGGGTGGCCACCTTCTCCAGCGAACTTTCGAAAGCTTTTTCCTGACCAGCCCAAAAGTCGGCAACAGTTTCTTTTCTGGCACTTGGCTCAGGCACTCACATCCGTATGCTGTTTGTCTGTGCTAAGAACAGCAAACAGCTAAACTGTTCCCAATTCTGCTCCCAGTTTTTTTCCCTCTTAGCCAGGACACACACTAAGACGCGTTTTGTATTTTATTATAGTATTCGTATAATCATTAAGTTATTCCAATTGCGGAGAAAGAACACAATGTTATGTATATATATATATATATATATATTATATATATACCTAATAGCTATGTATATGCATGTGCATATGTTATTGTTATTTATGCTAAAATTGGCTTAATTTTTTTTTCATATACTTAATTTGCTTATTTATTAATACTTTTTTTTGTTTAATAATAAATCGAAAAAATAGTACAATATTTTTGTGATTTAAAACAAAGTTTGTGACCGACCCTCTTACAATCATTTTGACCAATTATTTTGGTGAAACTTGAAACTTCTTAAGTGGCAATCGATCGTCCTGATCCGTACGAAAAAGGTACGTCATTCAAAAATCAGGCTTTATTTGTCGGAGTTATGCGGGTTTTAGTGTTCGAAATAAGCTTTAAATGTCTATATTTCGGTCACTTGTGCTTCGATTTTGGAAAGATTCACCTTTTTTAACACGTGGAAGTCTATAGAATTAAAAGTTTTGAATTTTACAATTTTCGCGATTTTGACAAAAATTGTGATGTTACCCCTTGTGATTTTTGTCAAAAATGGTCAAAATTTAGAATTTGATTTTTTGAATGCCAATCGATGGTGCGGATCC
>SCDY01001116.1:0-36536 GCA_004143825.1 Drosophila micromelanica
CACGATATATAATAAGTTAATATATAAACACACACAACATATGTCAACAACACTTATATACACCCCTTCACATAACCCTTAGTAACTAAGCATTGAAATTTTGTAATACTACACATCCAATTAAATATTGTAAACAAAAACCACAGAAGCCCAAAAATCATAAACACTTGGTGACAATAACAATTCTGGCATCAGACCGATCGTAAAAATGCAGACATAAACATCCGCCTAAATCGTTATTCCCACCAAAGGCATAAACAGCCAACGCAGCTCAAATTCGGGATCTCAGAAATCTCCAGAGCTCTCACAAAAGAGAGAACACTAAAGAGCATTGTCAAAAGAGGAAAGCTCCTGATTTTAAAAGCTCTAAACCGAGGTTTGCTAAGCGTTGACTTTAGTTATAGAGTTTGAGTTTTACTGACACCTTCAAACCGTCAAGTAGTCTACTTTTACTGACTATTGTAAATTCCGTTAGGTCAAGTGTATTCAAATAAAATTATATTTTTTGAAAGAACGCGATACGACTTTTCTTATTATATATATCTATCGCACATAACCACCCTAATATTCCCCACATATTCCCTCTATCAAGTAATAAGATATCAATAAGAAAGCTGGTGAAAATAACAATTTAAGCGCTCCCACGATCGAAACAGTTAATATAAACATCCGCTTGGATTGCTTTTCCCACAAAGGATCAAATCTTCCGACACGACACCAAGCCAGGCTGTTGCTTAGCACCCAAATATTCCTCTTCTCAAAGAGAGCGATCCCTAAAATCGCTCTGTTTATATTTGAGCGCAAAGCTCAATCATCAAAAGCTCACAGCCGAGATTTGTTAAGCGAAGCTTAAAAGTGGAACTTGTTATTGGCGCAGCCGGTAGGGTATATCAAGTATTTATAATCAATTAATCTAAAAGACTACTAAGGATTTATATAATAATAATAATAGCTGTGAAAAACTTTGTGAATCGTGCTTTGTGATCGCTAAAGGATAATTAAAATCCTAGGCCACAACAATACTAAGAAAGCCGAGAAAAACAATACACTAACCAATACCAACCATGGCAACCCCAAAAGGTCCATCAACTCCACCAATGGTCCTGTCAGAGCCTCTACTGAAGCAAACTCTTTTGCAAATCAAACAAGTGCCCTTTTTGAATGGCCAGCCTGAAGAGCTCACGACATTCGTGAGAAGAGTGGACTATATAATGCAGGTTTACCCTGTCGAGGACCTGAGACAACATGCCGTCTCATTCGGAGCAATTGAACTACAGACTTCTGGAGCAGCTCAGAGGGTCGCAAAGAAATCAGGATCTATAAACTGGACACAACTGAGGAACCCGCTCATCGAGGAATCCAAACGAAGACGCCCTACGAAGAACTGGAAAATGGATACTGAGGAAAATTTTCTTCACACAGCCTCGGTCCAAGAACAAAACGAAACCCCTTCATTCGATTGATCTTGAACAAGAATTATCTCAAATACATAATCGATACAGGTTCTTCTATAAATCTTATGAGAACGAATTTTTAGAATTTTCCAATTAAAACCTCTCATTTAAAGTTTCAGACGATAAAAGAAAAAATTTGTTTAAAATAATGCAAGCTACCACCCAGGTCACAGAGCAATTCTTATTGGAATTATAAACAATATTTCAAATTAGTTTTCCATTCCAATTGCTCAGTTTCTGCACTCTTATACGACCCTTTTCATTTAACTTTTCATTAACACGCAGCTGTATCTTTCAACGTAAGCTCAGAGTATCAGATTTCCCAGATTTCCCAGATTTCCTTTAGCTTAGACAAAGCTGACTTCCACCATAAGATCACAATTGTACGAGAGTTCTAATTTTAGTATCAAACACATCGGGAGTACTTGCCTCCCATTAATAAATATTTATTTAAGAACACAACAAAAAGATCTAATTAATAGATGTTGATTACCAAAGGAGACGAATATTACAAAAAGTCTTTGATCTCTAAATAACTTTAGTGCATCAAAAAAGTCCAACAATTGGAAATACCGAGTCTCGCCTCAACTCAAGTGCATCAAAGATATGCAACAATTTAAAATACCGAGTGCCACAATGACATGTGACCAATTCAAAAAAATCAAAAAAGCATCAACCACCAAACCTTTTAACTTCGACCAGAAGGTTTTCCGTGATCGCTTCAATTCAGAGATGAATGAAGTTTTACACAGGTCGAGACACTCTCCTCAAGCCTATCTTAGTCAGTGACCCGACTACCTGGGCTTCTATTGCTACTTTGTCTTGGTACTCCATATTGTTGAGAGCGAACACAATTAACAAAGGCGTCTTTAAAAACAAAGGCAAAGAGTGTGAATTGCGATTGGCATTTTCTTAGCATTGAAAGCCGGCGACCAGAAAGAATTAGACCTAATTTCTTAAAACAACAAAAACACGGAAGGAAGGAAAACTTAGACGATCCCACACTCTTCGGGAAAAATCGTTTACGTGAGCCATCAGCAGTCTTATATAACTACTTTAATATTTTTTACTATATATACAATAAAATGTACGTCGTTTGTAATGCAAATGTAAATGAATATCAAAAACAGGGATTTGCGGATCTTTATCACAGGCCTTAACGGTTCCTTATCAGAAATGTTGTTTTCGCTTAAGCCAGAAAACTTGCCTAATGCTTTGGCAAAGGCACAAGAACTTGAAGCGAATTATCAAAGGGCTCATTTCGCATATAGCTCCGGGAAAAGGAATCAACAAAGGAAGACTTGTGGATAGGGAATGTATGTTCTGGACCAGGGACCAAGGTTTGTGGGGAGAGGGAGGAGTTGTATGGAGAATTTGTTCTGGACCAGAGTTTGTGGGTGGGGGGTTTAAAGGGGGGAGGGTATTGAGAATTATTCCTGGACCAGGGTTTGTAGGGTTAGAGATGTAGCGTCGCATGGGTTGCGCCTGAAGAACATTAAAAATGATACAATTTCAAAAATGATGAAATAAATCCTCCTGTGTGGAGACGTTTATGCTCACATTGGACCAGAGCATATTTGTTTATGTTTATATAAGCGACTCTGGGTCAACTGTGTCTGTGCAAGATGATATCGCTTAAAGACCAAGGCCATAATTGTTTTGGTTTTGATTTGAAGATCAAGGTCATAGTTGTTTTGATTTTTTTTTGTTTTAGATCAAGATCACAATTGTTTTGGGTATGTCTTGCAGATCAAGTGCAATCAAGTAGGAAAGTATAATACTATATGTGGGAGTGTATTTATGTATACATTTGAAATTGAGTCGTTTGAGTTTCACGTATCAGGTCCTTCTGTTGAAAATCGGCTGTCAACGCTTCAATTTTATTAACAATTTTATTAGCGAATAATGTTTGGGCACGAGTTAAAGCATCTGATAGTCGTATCGGAGAAAAGGGAATACAAAAAACCGATCAAAAACAAATAATTTATTTGAGAGGGGAAACAATAAAAAAAAACAACAACACCTTGCCCAAAAAAGAAACAATTTAAAAAAGCAAAAGCCACAATATATTGTGAATGCAATGAAAATAGCTGGTAAAGTCATACGAGAATCAATTGGTTCGAAGAAAAAAATAATAATGAAATAATAATTCCTCGCGTGATTAGTAGAAAGTTGGAGGATTCTCACCGCTAGTAACTATTTTTTATTTTTATGATTTATCTTAAACCATATCGAAAGGGATATGGAATAACAACTGCTCCTCATGCAAAAAACTGTTAAGCCAGCTACCTAATATATAATATTGATATATTGAAATTTGCTCGCAAACATGTACCAAATTTTAGAGGTGTATTTATGAGAGATTTCCTCCCCAAGGATAAGTGGAAAGATCAGAATTTAGACTCATAATCAGCAGGTGGAACACATTGGGTAGCTTATATAAAAAATAGAAAAGAAAATGAATATTTCGATAGTTTTGGAAACTTACAACCTTCCAAAGAAGTAATTCGTTATTTAGGGAGCAACATTAAATACATTTATAAGCGAATTCTTATTCTTACTCTTACTATTTTTGTATGGGTATACAAATTTGTTAAAGTCAGCAAATGCTTTAAAGTTTCAACAGCTATAACTGTGGGGACATATTTATTGCAAACGGAGATTTTAGCAACAGCAAAAAAAAAAAACAAAAATAGATGTGGAAATATTAAAACAAACAAATATGAGGTAGTCCTATAAAAAGGAGAAGTATTATTTCATAAACTATTCGAAAACGTACCAAGTGAAATAAAGATTTTAAGTGAAAAGGTGACGAATATCGAGGATTTTGTGTTTAAATACTACTACTCCAAAAATTGTGCTAAAAAAGGTAGAAATTAAAGTCCTATAAAAGCAAAATAAAAATAAAATAAAAACAATCCACCATGAGTAAGAGAGAGAGATAGTTAGAAATAGGGGTCATTATGAAAGGATCACGGGCAGGCAGATTTTGTTGAAATGGGAAATTATTCATCACCAAAGAAAAATGATTTCTATTAAAAAATATTTTTAAGTTGGATCGTATTCCTAAGAATTTACAATCCCATAATGGGAAAGAATTTTTTAACAGCTCCTTAACCCTTAGTGGGTTAAAAGCATCTATAGTTGATCGATTTAATAGAACGCTTGAAGATATGATGTGGAAAGAATTTAGTGTTAATTTAACATATCAATGGAATGGAATTCATCAACAGTTAATTGATAAATATAATAACAAATCTCATCGAACGATTAAAATATCACCCATTGAAGTAAATTCATCCAATGAAAATGAATTGTTGAACACAGTCTACAGCAATAAAAAGGATATACACCCAACTGGACACCGGAAATTTTTAAAATAGTTCAAGTGAAAAATACTTGGAAGACTAGAAATAAAAAAACTCGCTTTCCTGATACATACATAGTTGAAAATAATAATAAGATAAGGTGTATGCTAAATGGATATAGTCCTCCAAAAAGCATAACTCATGGATAGACAAAAATGAAGTCTTATAAAGTATTTATTTATATTAGTATTTTATTAAACCAATATTGTGAAATTAAAATAAAAAGAATTATATCGATGTATACCATATAGTGAAATAAAATGAAAGTAAAATATTGATTGTGAATTTATTGTCCTTTAGTTCTTTTATTCAAAAATCTCCATAATCATCTTCATCCGTTAACAATATAGGTTGAGTTTCGTGAATTTTTTTTTTTTATGCATAAACAAATATGTCAAATGTATCAGCTATAAAATATGTATATTTAATGGACCATTCTTAAACAGTTATAAATTGAAACACAATGAATTCAGGAAGGACACACATTTGTTCGCGGGAAGCAATGCGAGATCGAGTTAAAGGAGTTAGCCGTTGTATTCAGAAGAGGAGCAGGTAATTCGGGAGAGTATGCTAAGTGAACCCCAACTGAATAAAACGGAGCGGTGTTCACTCGGATGAGCAGGAGCTCTGCTGTTAAAATATCATTTGCGGGATTGTGATAATCAAATTTATAAATTCTATATTAAAATATATATTGAATGATCTTAAAAAGTTTTGTTTTTCTTTATATTTATATATATATAGTGACATATGAACCACACCCACAATATATAATAAGCTAATATATAAATATTGTAATACGACACATTCACTTAGAAATTGTAAACAAAAACCGCAGAAGCCAAAATTATAAGTGCTTGGTGACAATAACAATTCTGGCGTGGGGCCGATCATAAAAATTCAGACATAAACATCCGCCTCAATGTAATTCCCATTAAAAGGCATAAACAGCCAACGCAACTCAAATTCAGGCTCTTAGATCCTGATCTTAAAAAGCTCTAGACCGAGGTTTGCTAAGCGTTGACTTTAGTTTTAGAGTTGAATTTTACTGACACCATCCAACTGTTTAAGTGTATTCGAAATAAAATTATATCCCCTCCTCCACTCGACCACTTACAAATGTAAACATTAACACCACTTCCCCTCCTCCACTCACTACGCCACCTCAACTCCACACCTACAAACCCACTTAAAACCCCCCCCCCTCCCCCCTTTAAGCCCCCCTCACCCACAAACTGTGGTCTCGATCAGGGAAAGACCAATCAATTACTATAATCGGCAGATTGAATTTAATAAACACAATACAAACGGCCTAAACGTAATAACGTATTTTCATAAAACTAAAATACAAATCATGTATAATATAATACATTAATTACACAAAAACAAGCTAAAGTATTTGAAAGATTATCGCAAATTCAATATTTAACAGAAAAATTGGAAAGAGAACTGAATGAAGAATTTTATGGGAATATTTTATAAATACTTATTTGGTACATTAGATCAATAAGATAAAGCAGAATTCGAATCAGGAAGCAGACAATAAATTAGCAATAATTACATTGAATCTAGAAGAATTTCGTATATATCGAGGACACAAAGCCCAGTTGTATGCAGTTAACAAGATTAGGTAAATTTAACCTTAAATTACTGTACACACACAGTCCATTATTACACGTAAACTCTGAAAAAGCTTTAAATATTAAGACTTCCACATGGTTGAAAACAACTACAAACGAAATTTGATAATTTCCCATATGCCTCGTGAAATCATCAATACGCCAATTTTTTAAAAAAAAACCGAAACTGAAATTATATCTGACAAATATTACATACAAAATAACATACTGAAAAGTCGAAAGATCTAGATCTAGATGCAACCAAATGTAGATAAATCTTTTGAAACAAAATATGTAGGGCCTAATATAATGTTAGCTTGAAACCTATCTAAGACTATGCTAAATCACAATTGCATAAGCAGAGATATTACAATAGAAAGTAAAATTAGAAGAAATCATATTTTAGATTATACACAAACTTTTTTTTCAACTAAAACTAAAACTCATATACCCAAGCAAAAGAAATTGTACAACCACAAAGAAAACATTACAATACGTTTCAAATTATTTCTTTAACAACACTCATAATTATTGTAATCATACTATTACTATATTTAAACTGTCAGTATAAAAGCATATCGCGAAAAATAATTGTTAACTATAAGAAACAAACAGAATCAACCCCACAATCGAATTGTATACAAATAAGTTCTCTATCAAATAAAACCGCAAATATTGTGTGTTGATATAAACATCCGCTTGAATTGCTATTCCCACAAAAATCCAGGCTGTGGCTTGGCAACCAAAAATATTCCTCTTCTCAAAGAGAGCGATCCCTAAGAACTCTCTGTTTATATTTGAGCGCAAAGCTCAATCATCAAAAGCTCACAGCCGAAGTCTTAAATTATTCTCAAACTCCGATGCTCAAATCGCTTTAAGTTTTCTATTTCATAAAAATATTTTATATATATATGTATTTTTTTAAAATATTTTTCCATCTGGAAAACTGGATATGTTATTTAAAAGCGTGCAATTTTTTTTTTATATTCTGTAGTGTACAATTTAAAAGAAACATTTAAAGTCGATATTTATAGTTATCTTATCATGATTTAATTGACATTTTAAAGCAGTTGAAACACCTGCTAATAGGAATGAAAACATATTTTGCAGTTCAATTTCGTGGCTCCTTGGCATTGCATTTTTTTTTGCAATAAAGCGTGTTTTCTTAAATGTTTAACTACATCAACGATTTTTGTATTATCTTATCTTATCTTATCTTTTAATTCAACAAACATTTTATTTATTTGCTGCCTTTTCTCTAAATTTATTTGGAAAATTAAAAACTTAGTAAATGTTTGACTGTAATAAAGTTGAGCACATTTTAGTATTTATAATTTTGTTGTCATTAAGCGATCAAATTTAAAATGATACATTCGTTGTTTTGGCTTGTCAAATGCCTTGTCACATTTAAAGCAGATAAATATCTCAAAATGTGATTTTAGATATCTAAAAACTGCAAAAGTGATGTTAAATTAGATGACTTTAAATCAAAGGGAGTGTTAATTTCAAAATAATATTTATGTATTAGCAACCAAGGCTGTTGGCCAGCTGCAGGATATTTAAGAGACAAAACTTAAACAAATTTAAAAAAAATATCTAAACTTTCAATAAAGGAATTTAATTTCAATAAATTATCATCAAAAGATTAGTCCGATTCGAAACTCCCTCCACAATTATAAAAGGCTGAACTGTCTATCCATATAAACAGTGCTTATATATGATAAAATCGATTTTCTTTGGTAATCGTTGATGTTTAAAATATGTAGAACGTCAAATTCTTGGGCATCCGTTTTTGTAGGTTTCTTATATTTTTTCCACATTCGTCCTTAAAGCGTGCTGGTGGCAAAACAGCCTTTAAAATAATAGCTACTAAATAATCTAAATAGCAAATATTTACCTTTTTTTCGCCGATTTTGCTTTTATTAAAAGCTGTTTGTATTCGTGATCGTGTTTTCATAATGCTTTCCCATTTGGAATAAATTCAATCAATTTTTTAATCTAAAATTTTGTAAATTATAAAAAGGGTTAAAAGAAAGTTTCAAATTTAATTACCAAGTCAGCCGCTTTCGAATTGGATAATTTTACCAAATTTTTTTAAAACTCCGTTTGCACGAAGCTTTTCATATTTCGCTTACATCACGAAATAAAAAAGTAATCCTGAAGGAAAAATATTACACAAGATATTAGTCACTTGCAAAACTTGCCTTAAAATTTTAAATAATTAATATAAAATATTACCTGTATTTGATTTTCACTAGGCAAATTAATATGGTTTTGTTTCGCTGCTCGTATATCAATACCTTTATATCAAGACCTTTTCAGTTTCCTTTAAAATTGCCTAAAAATTTTCACAAAATTCAACTCTTAAGACTAAGGGGGATTGCTTCCTCTAGTCAGCAATTACAGATTATATGTACAAATAATTATTGTAATTTGCAGTCCGACGATCTACCAAATAATAAATTTTTATTTTCTTTTACTGTTGCACTACACTAAATCGGATTTCTTAACTTGTAGCAAGTAAGGCAAGACTTCTAATAGTCCAAGGGTTTCTAACAAACTTTGTATTTCACTGGATCGTTCAATTTCTCCGCCTTTGGACATCACGCCGCTATTAAATGTCAACTGCGAATGAACGAATTTTGTTCAACGCTGTGATAAAATTCCTGCTAGCGACCAAATTCAACGGTGAAAATAACAATTGAAGCGCTCCCAGATCGAAACAGTTAATATAAACATCCGCTTGAACTGCTATTCCCACAAAGAGCCAAAACTGCCGACGCGACACAAATCCAGGCTGTTGCTTAGCACCCAAATATTCCTCTTCTCAAAGAGAGCGATCCCTAAGATCTCTCTGCTTATATTTGAGGTTTGTTAAGCGACGCTAAAACATTTAATATTTTGCTTTTAAATACTTTCAAACTCCGATGTTCAACTCGCTTTAAGTTTTCTATTTAATAAAGTTATTTTTTATGAAGAATCTTAAAGTGGTACTCGTTATTATATGGTATTCTATCTTTTTTTTCTATTTCGTCATTTGTAAAACTGGAAATGTTATTTAAAAACATGCCATTTTTTAAATTCTGTACTGTAGAATTTAAAAGATTTGGGATTTCAGAAATTTACTTAAAAACAAGTAAGATTGCTCTAGTCGGGACCTCCCGACTAGGAGATACCCCGAACCCAGCATTTACCACATATAAATAATTTCTCGGCACTTAATGAGTATTGAGGTAATTAAAAAATTAAAAATAAAAATAAATTTGCAATTACCAACGAAAAATAAAATGTAGCAATACCGGGGTTTGAATCTGGGACCCACTGCTTCACATGCACAACTCTTATCGACTGCACGCTAACAAAATTCTGCTTTTGTTATAAAAATAATAATTATTAATAATAATTATTGATAATTAAAAAAGAAAATACAAATCCAACACAAGCGGGACTTGAACCCAGACCCTCCAACTTCAGTTGCACGACTCCTAACAGCTGGACCATTGCTTCGATTAATATTCTTGCGAAAAAAGTTTAGTTTTACTATGCAGAAAGAATTCCAAGAAGAACGCTAGACAAAATTTTGCATTCGCATGTGTGTGTGTGCACATGAACCCAGAAATTGCTTGTGTTGCAGCTTGGCCCCCACTACAGAAAAGAAATTCTTGATTTGCTCGTAAATGTATGATCGTCATGAAATTTTCAGGACTTATTCAGTGCATAAATATTAATGTACAAGCCAATTCGCAAGACTGTAGTATTTGATTTGCGGTTTTTATAGTTTTATCGATATTGCCGTCGATTGGGGGGAGGTATCCAAAATCTAAATGATTCATATTCTTCGTATGCATTACGCGAATAGAATAAATAAAATAAATTTGGTGTCTCTAGAGCTTATAGTTTAGGAGTTATGCCTAAAAAACCGAGAATAAGAAAACGAAAAGAGTTTTCGATCTTTTGAAATAAACTTGATCAGCGTATGGTATATACGAACCGAATGAGTCCAAGATCAGCTTTCTAGATTTTGTAGTCTCTGAAATCGACGCGTTCATACAGACAGACGGACAAACAGACAGACAGACAGAGAGACGGACATGGCTAAATCGACTCGGCTAGTGATGCTGATCAAGAATATATATGATGCTTCCTTCTGCCTGTTACATACATTTGCACAAAACCATTATACCCTTTTTTACCCATGTTCAATGGATTCAATCGATAAAACCAAAAAAAAAATCAAATCAAATACTACAGACCTGGAAATTGGTTTTTACATAGATTTTGATGTCCCTAATAAGTTCTGAAAATTTCATAAATTTCATTGATTCGTGTTCATTCGTACTTAATTTAAGTCCGACTTTTTTCAATCTGTACCCATTTGCACAAAACCTTTTACCATTTTTACCCATTTTCAATCGGCTTAAGCAAGAAGACAATAAATAAAAATACATTAATTTATTAACAAGAATACATAAATACGGCTTTTATCATTCTTGCCTTTCTATACTCATTCACGAAGTGAAACTAGTAAATTGGGTTTGTGCTGCAATGGATCGAAATTATTGAAATTATAAAATAAAAATATCACGCGACACGCGGAGAGTCTGATCAAATAATAATTACACGCTGGTCCCATCCCATCCCAACCATAAATTTTTTACCGTGACCAGTAACTTACCATTAAAATTTGGGGACTCTAGCTCTAGAATAAGACGATTTGTGGGGCGGGATTACTTACTCCCGCTTCAAAATTCGATAAATTGTTTCGCCGAACCTTCAAGGAGGTGACCTATTATCTATCTTCCAAATGTGTTACTAATCCTAGTATATATATTTATAATTAAATATAACTATATTACACCCAATTACGCATCTTAAACTATACTATTGGATTTATGTTATAAATATAGAATACAGTAATAAATATTTAACCTAATATTTAAATAGATCTATGGCCTTCGTATAAGATAAATTCTTCATGCAAAGCTTGGGGATTTTGAGTCGGTCTTCGTGTTTTTCTGGCTCTGGGCACTAAAAACTACTACACCGACGATTGGAAAGAATTTATAGTTTCTTTATTTATTAATCAAAAATATATTTATTAATAATTAAAGAACATTTAATATGAAGGTAGAGGTACCAGGCATGGAATACTCGTGTCCAACATATATTTACAGTCGGTTTGTAAGCAAGAGCGGATAAATATACTTTTCTATGTGGTGCAAGAATATGAGGATAAATGATGACATGACAAATACCCATTTCAATACATTATATATTATAACTGATTTTTAGTGTTCTTTTTATTGCGTTTCTGTTCATTTATGTTTTGTGATCAATATAAAATGAATTATGCTACAAATAAATACATGGGTATGCAATGTATAAATAATACTTATTAAAGTCCAAATCTCAAGATATAATCAACCTACAATAAATGCAATGCTTTCGCTATTAAGTATAAGTACCTAGATATATATAGGGTAATTTTCCATTTTGGGACGAATATATATTAATAAAAATTAATTATGTTTCTTATGTGTTACATAATAAAACGTTTGTGGTTTATAAATGATGTATAAAATTACATGTGTGGGTATTTTATATATTGTGAACAATAGCCATTTATATACATGTGTGTATATGCGCAGATGTATACAAATGTTTTAATATAAACGAAGTCAATCGATTTCAGCCTCAAGAGTCAGAAGGCATATTTTATGTTTATCTGTAATGTACATTTGACATGTCTATTTAATTATTTTATTTTCAATTTATCATAGTAATTCTACTTCATTTTGTCTGGACGTTCCACATACATATACGCATATTTATATATGGATATGCTTATGTATATAAATATATTCTTATGTTATAAGCATATGAGCACATAAGCATATCCATATAAATGCACTTCTATCTGTCTTTGAGCAAGTGGAGAAAGACATTTGCAGGTCCATACAAATCTTTGACAAGACAATTGCATTTATCATTACTGTACTACCAACTTCCCCGCAGGCCAATGGTTACAATATAAATTAAGGTGAAAGCAATACGAATAATCAATTATTCCGGTTTTCATATTATTTTTACACATTATGGCTAAAACATGTTTGATTTTCAATTTAATTTAATTTAATTCTGTTTTATAAAGTTTTAGTGTATTCATAATCGCAAATATAAAACGAAATCTTCCGATTTTAAATTACAAGTGAAAGCCAAAAATAAGGTATTATTCTCACTTATTACAAAAAAATAAGTAAAAACTGCACAAGCAGGCCTGAATCTCTCTGTTTTTCTGTATATATAATATATAATTACCTACAGTTAATAAACTACAAAATGTTTCTTAATTTATAATGTTGTAATTATGTAATTTGTTTTCCTCCTTCTGTGTCACACAACTTAATCTGTTTGGTATTATTACTGCGTTTATGATTCAAAAATGGTTTATTGTATGGAGTAAAATGTGATTGCATATACACTACTATATACATCGCATTACTAACTTAACTTCATTCCGTATTCAACATGTCTTTACGCTTATTTTATTTTTAATGCTGTATAAACGAGATATTGTTTTTAACTCTCGACAAAGCATAAACGCAGTATATAGAAATACCTAAAGAATATACTGTCTATATTATTGTATCCAGCTGCCGCGCTTGGTGTAAAATCTTTTTCTGATGTCCTACTAAAGTTATACCCATATCCGATAGCAGTTGAGCTGTTAATCTTGAGATCTATGGTTAAACAATGAAAAATTAAGTTCAAATATACAAGATGATAAAAATTGTCATTAAATATACATACCTGTTGAGCACTCACTAAATTAGCCTCTCTGAAATGTTGACTGTATCTTGACATTTTAATATTTTCTAGCCATAACTCAGTACTAATAAAAATGTTATGACCACGTTGTGTATCCAAAATGTGAGTACTATCATTTTCTGGCGAATTACGCGTCGTTAATAAAGACTGCGGCTGTCTGGCCAAATTATCTAGAGTCGAAACAATACTGGCAAATGTAGGCCGATGGGTCCGCTGCTTTTGCCAACAATCTAACATGAGCTGGTACAGAGCCTCTGGGCAATCCATTGGCGCTGGTAAACGATAGCCCTTTTCAATGCTCTTTATTACATCCTGTTCAAAACAAAATCTTTGTGTAAACTTTGTTTAACATTCGATAAAGATAGATAAATTAAATACCTGATTCGACCAGTTCCAATATGGTCGTTCACCATAAGACATGACCTCCCATAAAACGACTCCATAAGACCAAACGTCCGATGCCGAAGTAAATTTACGAAAAGCTATTGCTTCTGGTGCAGTCCAGCGTACTGGAATTTTACCACCCTATAAAAAAAGAATTGAATAGAAGTAAATAAAACAGATAGGATTGATCTAGTTGGGACCGCTCGACTAAGAGCCTGAACCCAGCACTTAACACATACACACAAGTTCTCGGCACTTGATTAAAAATATGAAAAAAATTTCATTAATAATTATCAACCAAAAAAGAAAGGTTCCACCCAGGGACTCGAGCCACCGACGATTTAGCTAACGCTGTACAACCTTACCGGCTGTGCCACCCTTCCATTTGGGTTTGTTGTAATAAAATTCAAGATAACCATTACAAAAAAAAGTATGCATGCACATGAGCACATAAATTGCTTGTACTTCAGCCAATCAGCTGTTAAATAAATGTATGCTCTTAAACTAAATGTATGCTCGTCATGAAATTGTTAGGACTTATTAAGAGCATAAAAATGTATGTACAAACCAATATATATGACTGTAGACTTTGATTTGAGATTTTTATAGTTTTATCGATATTGGGGGCGATTGCGAGGTACAAAAAACCTGAAATATTTAAAATCTGCGTACGCTTTACGCAATCATATTGACGGCTCCAGTATTAAACGTTTAGGAGTTAAGTTTCTTTTAAAAACCAGGTTAAAAAAAATAAATATAGATAACAATAAAACTGAAAGTTTTATCGATGGCATATACGAACCGAATAAGTCCAAGATCACCTTTCTAGCTTTTTCAGACAGACAGATGGACATGACTAAACTAGCGATGCTGATCAAGAGATGCTTTATTCTGACTGTTACATACATTTGCACAAAACCATTTTAAAATTTTTAATGGGTTCAGGGTATAAATAGGTATGAATGATCTAGTCGAAAAAGCCCGACTAACCGTTACCCGACAATGAAAGCTTGCGGTCACATATACACACACAGCGGAACGGGTAATCGATAATTCGAAATAAACTGGGACTGCGTATAGTATACATGAACTTGAACAGCCAAACTTAAATTCTCTTTATCTAATTGACGTGCTTGCTGCTTATCATATTTGTTAAATTTTACCACAGAGTTTTTTTTAATAACTTATGCTTCTTTTTCGCGGGAATCCGGATGCTATGACCAGCATCCCAACTCCCGTCCAACCGACAGAGGGGCAAAGTAATACTGCCTACAATCTACATCGTTAATAACTTAGGATTACAAATATAATACAGAAAAAGGAAATATTCCGATCAGATTACCTTGTAATGTTTATTAAAATCGTCACATGGAATACGGAAGGGTTTATGCAAGGCATAATTAGTTAGGCAATTATTAAGTACTATCGGTTTGAAATTACTTGTTAGTCTAGTTGGAAAACCAGAAGCTGCATTTAAAACAATTAAGATGTATCTTGTCACTATGACACGCAGATGTCAGCCTAATACAGTTAGAATATGGGCATTTCCACAGAAAAGTTCACCATGACCAAAAAATTCAAAGTTAATGCATAAGCCTTACTTTCAGATATTATTGAAGAAAAATGTTAAAATTTTAATAATTTAAACAGATATTCTCTGATTTAATTTACCATGATGAGCAAACCGACTGCAAAGTTGCATAAATGCAAAATCTCGTCATTTTGTAATTTTTAAAGCATTTTCCATTTAATATTTACTTCTCATGCAAGACAAAACTTTTTCCACAATTTCTCTCTTACATAACCAATTAACAAAAAAATACAAAGAGAGCAAAGTGCAGCAAGTGTGTCAAAATTATTCTTCAAACAGAATTTAATACTTAAAATATAAAAAGTTGCAAGAAAAAATATTGCTTAGTTTCGCTGATTTTCGCATTTTTATAAAGGCGCACGAAAACGACTTCCGTTTTTTGTCCCGTGCGAATCGGTTTTCTTTTGCCTCTATATTGAAACCCGAATTACGCCAGCTATTAACTTTACCTATAAATACAGTGCTCCTAAACCGCTATTAGATAATGTATCATAATGTATAATGCGCTTTACTTGGACTTTTTTTTCACTTTAGAGGTGTACGACTGCCCGTTCGTCACCGTGGAAATGCCCATATGTATTTTTAAAATTAACGTATTTGGATTAGATTTCGAAAATTTCAGCCTAAAAATTTACTGGGAATCCGGATAGTCATAATTTGTAAAGTTCTTGTTTGGTTTTAGGTCGTTTTAAGCTCTTAAGTTGTTTCAATTACCAGAGAACAGAATTCTAGAAGGTTAGTGTTTACAGATCAACGCTTCAAAAACCCATTCTGAAAATATTTCTATTTTCCACACTTGGACGAAGTAAAACTAGTATATTGCGTGTATAATGTTCATGCTGTCTGTCTGTCAGGTTTGGTTTTTATCTAGAAATTTAGCAGCGAAATAAATTCAAGCACGTTTCTCGTATCTAAGCAGAAGAAACAATTAAATGTACAGATGCTGCAAAGTAAAAGTAATTATTTTTGCAAATAATTCAGGGATGGCCAATAGTTTAGCAATGTTGAGTTGAGAAAACTATAAAACTGCTTAGGGACGCGAGCGAGTTGAATTTTGTAGCGAGCAAGATAATTTTTAAAGCACTGACGATTATAAATAAAAACAACTTTCAGAAATTAACGCAGCACTTACTTTACTTGGTAGCTGCGTGTAAAGAAACGAAACCCTTGGTTTTCTTCTGATCGTTATAAAACTTTAAATTATTAAGTGAATCGAAATGTACGTAAAAACCAATTTGCAGGACTGTTATATTTGATTTGCGGTTTTTATTAATTTTGTCGATATTGAGGGCGACTTGTTTGCCTCTAGCTCTTATAGTCTCCGAGATATTGTAAGAAAACCAAAGGTTAATATCGATTTTGTAAAGCTTCCTTTAAAAGAAACGGCGAGGTTTGTATGTAAATATGTAAATTTTGATATTTACAGACAAACAGTGCAACATCAAGAATGATGACCTAAAAGATCGTTAACAAAGACAAGATCAAATGTTCTATTAAATTGATTAGAAATGAAAGTGATCTGAAACAACGAGTGAAACAAGTGCATCATCTAACAATACATGAAGGGCTGAAGGCACAAGACACTTTTCAAATGTGAATAATGATAATGATAATGAGAGGAAATAATAAGAATAGGCAGAAGAAAGCATCTCCGAGCCCATTAAGTATATATTATTGATCAGAATCAGCAGCCGAGTTGATTTAGTCAGGTCCGTGAGTATAAACGCGTCGCCATCGCAAACTATAGGAACTAAAGATTTCAACTTTTTGAATTTAGACTTGTCCAAAAAATTTCATTAAAATCAGCATACCGCCTAAGTATTCTACTTTTTAGAAATTTACAAATACTCATTTGAGTGGTATTATACATTTGGATTCTCATAGTTTAAAAGCTCTTCAACAATGAATAAAGTGCGCAACGTGAGTTTGTTTGCAACGTTAGCTCGTCACAGACATAGACAATTTTAAATAAACTTGGCCTGCGTATGGCATTCACGAAGATAAAACACAAACACAGCTACATCGACTTGGTTTGTGATGTAGCCCAAGGATAAAGAAGCACCTTCATGCTCCTTTTTATTTCGTACATAGACACATCTTTTGACTTTATTTTTAGCAAACCATGCCATATAAAGGACTATGTTATAAGATGACTTACCCGAGTCGTGTAAGCGTCGCTGGCATTTTCGATTTCACGAGACAGACCAAAATCGGCAATTTTGCAAATCAGCTGGGCGTTAACCAGCACGTTTCGAGCTGCCAAGTCGCGGTGGACGTAATTCATGTCACTCAGATATGACATTCCACTAGCGATTCCGCGTAGCATCACAATTAACTGTAGCGTTTGAAACTTGCCATCATTAACGCGTAAAAATGTATCAAGGCTACCATTTTCCATATACTCTGTTATAATCATAACTGGGTTAGACCGCGTTACTACACCTTGGAGGTATATAACGTTGGGATGGTCGAACTGTCCCATTATAGACGCTTCTGTCAGGAAATCACATCGCGCTTTTTCTGAAGACCCTATGAGAAATAACATAAATAACAAAGAGTAAGGTTATAAACTGCAGAAATTTTAATAGTTTAAAATTATAAAATATATATTTTAAAATATAGTTGAACATATAAAAGAACACATAGCATATACAATACACACTTTATTCCTTATGAAAATTTTTGAGATATAATAAACATTTGCAACAATGCCCAACTATTGACTTTAGCATATACACGTCGAAATGTTTATATTACATAAATAAGACAGATACATGACAGCAAATCGGACAAAGTATAGGTACACTCATTTTTGTTCTTAGACGACATAGACGTATATTGCCTTGCTCTCTATCCATATGAATGCAATTGACTTGAGGGTAAAAACTGCGCACATATAATGCTTATCACTTCTTGCACACTGCGTTGTGCTTCGCCACTATTCTAATGTAGGTTTTTACTATCACTCAACTACTTGCTACAAATCTAAGAAATTGTTTTATTTTTGAGATCACACAAATCATACCTGGTTTTAAAGTCTTTATTGCTACGTCTATGTCTTGGACGAAGTTTGGCGGAATTTTTAGTCGACCGCGACACACATCACCGAATTCTCCTCCGCCTAAAAAAATTTTTTATTAGAAAGATGTTGATTAAAAATAAATTGAACGTATTATTTACCAATTATTGCTTCGATCGTAATATAATTTGCATCAATTTCGCGTGCAAACTCTCTAATTGCCTGGTTGGGATCCTCATATGTATGAGGATCTACGTAGCTTCGACTGCTCCCAAATAAGGGTGTGGTCACTGAAAAGCAAAAACGGGCAAAAGAAAAAATTAAGCGTAAGGTATTTGTGGTGTATGCATTTTATTGCAATTAACGGTTGTGTAAATTAAAGCATTCATGAAAAATAATGTCAATGTCGAATGTATAGATGTAAGATTATTAATTGTTTTTGCATACATATAAATATTTTAAAAGTGTTGTTAAGACTCTTTTTCTTTTTATAGGAAACCCACACCATAAAAACCAATATCAGAAAAAATAAAAAATCATATACCATTCGAATGCAGAGTCTTGACAATTGGAGTTGTATCCATGGCATTTACTAAAAGTAAAGATAAAAACATATTGATCACAAATTTAAAAAACTATAGTTAAATAAGAACAACCCATTACTAATATCTCCCAATTTGAATGGTCTTAAACAAACAAAAAATATGTAAGAAGATTCTAGACGATTACAACCGACTAGGAAACACGCTGAACCCTGCGACCTGTCTTTTCAAACATTACAATCATCTTGCATACAAACCATAGCGTATTTTTATATACATTGACACCATAAAGTAAACATTTACTCAATTATTCAAACCCGAATGAAGAGCTAAGAGCTAGCCATGTTTGTCTGACCGTTTTAATGATCAGCGATCTCGAAAACTGCACACCTAGAGACTTAGAGACTACCTTTTGGACGTTAGATTCTCCTAATCGATGCGCAAAACAAATTTGTCGTTTTGTATGTTGTCGGATTTTTTGTACGGATACCTCTCCCAATCGCCAAAATATTAAAATAAAGCACCAAAACCCAAATCGAATTCTGGTTTGAGTTGAGATTAGATTTGAGTTGGTATTGAGTACTGAAAATTAAAATTTCTAATTTCTAAATTCGGTCCAAGCGCAGTCACTAAGTAAAGTGAATATGGTGTGCGCTTTGTCTGTCAAACAAGTAACAACGTTGCAGACGTTGCGGACGTTACCGACTGCGTTATATTCGCCGCTATAAAACCATACAAATTTTGGACCGGTCTTTAAAGGTAACCTTTAAAATTTGGTGATTCTAGCTCTAAAAATGTGGGAGATCTAGGCTTTCGCGATTCGTAGGGCGGGGTGGCTGGGGGCGAAAACGATTGTGTTATTACGATCCGCATGGACTGCAAGACGGACATTTTTTAACTCAATTTTCTCTTTTCACTTCGTGGAAGCGTATATTAATGATTTAAATTGGTTCATCGCAATAATATATAAAATAGTAAACATAATTGTTGAATGCATGTACATATACATATATGCAGAAATTTATAATCTAAAACAAATATTATATATATATTTACATATATATAAATTATTAGTACTTTACTATACTACTTACTATATGTCACAACGAGTCCTTAAAAAGAGATCGGATTTGGTAGTAATAGGTAGGGATATAAACAATTAACATGTGATTATTGTTTTTACTTTTTAGGCGATTATTAAGTTTACTTAAGCATATGACTTACATAACAATTATATATAACAGTTATCTATATATATTTCACTCACTTCAGATACAACATTTTAAATGTTTACCCTGAACGCAAATAAAAATGATTAAAAAGGGGATAAAAGGAAACCATTCTGACACCATAAAACAATTTATTCTTGCTCGGGACGACGATCTGAGTTGATTAAGCCATCTCCGTCTATATGAACACAGAGATCTCGTTAATAACAAAAGCTGGACCCTTAAGCTTTTCGTCTATAAATTTTTCCAATTCATACGCAGAACAAATCATCATGGTTTATCGATATCATGTTTTATTACACTAATATCGATAAAAATCCGATTTTAAGGTTTTGTGTTCGCATAAAGGAGAAGCCGATAATGAATTTTTCGGATTTTTAATACCTCAACAAAACAAAAAAAAAAAAAAAAAAAAAAACAAGTAAAAACGTTGCCGTAGGGCGTTACCGACTGCGTTATACTCGATCATGTTCTTAATTATTATTATCATTTTGTAATTTGTGTGGGGGTGGTTGAGAAAGGGGGCGGAGGTGGGGGTGAATGTGGGAGATGATGGGTGGATGATGACTAGTTATCTACCTTCTAAATTTGTTAAATCTAACTTAAAAACTGTGGAAGATATATGCATTTCCGGCGAGGTGCGGGCGCTGGGGCCGTTTTAGTGGGCGTGGTCGAGATACACACGAGTATATATCCAAAAGTTCAGTCTCTAGCTTCATAAATATAATTAACAAGTGAGAAGGCTCTAGACGGGGCCGCCCTACTAGGAGATACCCTGAACCCTGTCTATATAAACATTTCATCCCGTATGCATTTATACATACATACACAAAATCACACATACACACACACGGATGCACGCAGCACGCACTTTACTAGGTTACTGCGCTTGCCCCCACTATGAAAACGAAATCCTTGTTTTTTTTTTAACTAAATGTATGATCGTTATAAAACTTTCAAGACTTATTAGGGGCATCAAAATCTATGTACAAACCAATTTGGTAGTCTGTAGTATTTGATTTGCGGTTTTTATGGTTTTTTCGATATTAGGGGCGAATGGGGAGAGGTATCCAAAACCTGAAAGATTTCAATTCTTCGTATGCTGTACGCAAACATATTAAGCAAGTTTGATAGCTCTAGCGTTTATAGTCGGAAAGAGTTATCGATCTTTTGAAATAAACTTGATCTGCGTATGGTATATACAAACCGAATGAGTCTAAGATCAACTTTCTAGTTTTTGTAGTCTCTGAAATCGACGCGTTTATACAGACAGATGGCTAGTGATGCTGATCAAGAATATATACTTTATGGGGTCGGAGGTGCTTCCTTCTGCCTGATACATATATTTGCACAAAACCATTATACCCTTTTTTACCCATTTTTAATGGATTCAAGAAAATTACTTTAAAGTTTAATACCTCAAGGGGAAATATAATAATAAAGCAGACGCTTTATAGGTGATCAATGAAATCGCTGCCAAAATTGAAGAAAACCATTGCAAACTAAATTAGACAAACTCAGAGCAACACTTATATGAAGCCAAAAATGACGATTAAACGTTTGTGACAAGAAAACTAGTCAAACACAAGGGACAACGAGTGATTTGACGTTTTGCAGTCGATAATCTGTTTTTTAATTAATGAAAACTATGAATTAAGACAGTTCTTCCGAAGGCTTGAAAAAGAAGACGCGATACTTAACATTCGACAAGTGTAAATGTCACCAAGTGAACGGATCTTCGAATTTGAACCACTGAATAAGTAATTAAATATGAATAAATAATTAAAAAAATTTAAAGTAGGTAATAATGTCCTAACGAAAATAAGAGAATCTCTACTCCAAAGTGGACAAAAATTTTAAAACTCATATAAACGCAATATGACACCGTGCAATAAGATACTTTATTCAATATTAAAATAATCTTTAAAATAAAATGGGCAATATAAACAAGTAAGAATGCTTTACTCATGAGCGACTAGAAAATGCCCCGAATTCTATGATCTGTCGTTACAAAAATTTTACCTCCTTTCAATCAAAAATACATACCGAATTTCACACAAACACATGCAAGCACTTTACTTAGTGACTTCGCTTCCCTTTACTATAAAACGGACGTTCTGAAACATTTAGATGAAGAATACCTCCGTAGTATTTGAATTTCGTTTTTTAATTAGATTCGCGGCGATTAGGGGAAGGTGTCCAAAATAAAGATCTTCTAGTCTAGATTTGGTGCCTCTAGTTTTTATAGTCTTCGAGATATGCTAAAAAACCGAGTCTTGAAGTCGATTTTTATCTATTTTAATGAAACTGAGCATGATATCGAAGGCAAAAACTATAAACTTGTTTTGCGTTTGGATTAGGACTATCTATAGTCGAAAGTTTAGGTCATATCCTTTGTTGTTTCCTAGATCACTCAGTTCATACAAAGGAATCGACATACGCACTTGTCTGAAACAACGCAGCTCGTTGTCCTGATCAAGAATATATATGTCTTGTGTCTTCTTTTTGCCTGTTTTATACATTTGAAAAATACCGTTAAACACGTTATATAACATTAATATTTGTACTTGTACTACTTAATAGAAAGACACATTAAAAGATTTTTTAACGTTTAATGCTTACTTAAGACATTCATTACGAATATGAGTACCAAATAAATAAACAAAATTATATCAATGGCGAAAAAAATAATTATGATTTCTTAATGATGGAAATAACAACAAAAGAATTGCGAAAGTGATTAAGCTTATCACAAATTAAGCTTAAAAAGATTTGTGCTAACAGTATCATATGGACCCCGAGGAACAAATGTATACTTTTTAATCTCACAGCCTCCTTCTGCTAGTTACATACATTTGAAGAAAAAACTATTTTTGATAGGTTCCATACTAAGAAATAACTAATCTGCATATTGTATAACAATATTATTATTTCATTACTAGTCACTGAGAGGTACAAGTTTTTTAAATTTAGTAATAAATTTGTTAGGTGAATATTTGTACAGTTTCTAAAGAAACCAAAAGTTTTAATAAATCTTTTTAAGTCCTCTATTTAACTGCCACAGAAGGTCATTAATTAATTTACGAACATCTTCTCTATAAACGAGTGAGAGGCCTCTAGTCGAGGGCGCCCGACTAGGAGATACCCGGAACCCTTCTATCTTTTATTAAGAGTTATTAAGAGCATCGAAAACAAATAATTTCTATCGACTTTAATAAAACGGAGCAAGCTATCGAAAAAAAAATATAAAATTGTTCTGCGTATGATTTATATGAAATGAATGAGACCAAGGTCAGCTTTATAGCTTTTGTAGTTTCCGAGATCGCTGTGTTAATACAGACGGACAGACGCACAGTTGATTAAGAATATATATACTTTATGGGGTCTGAGATGCTTCCTTCAGCCTGTTACATACATTTCAACAAAACCATTATACTATGTTTTACCCATTTTTAATGAGTTCAGAGTATAAAAATCTTTAACAAACTCATTTATTAAGTGATTTGTCATGTTCCTAAAATTAAAATTAAAATTGAACCGAAATTAAAGATACTTAATAAAAGCACCGTAGTGATCTGTGAATAAGCTATTTTTAATAGCTTATTGATCTTATCCTTGGGACAATTCCTTTTTAATATTAAATAAATGGTGCTCTTTGTTGTCTTATCAAAATAAAGTATGTATGGTAAATTTAAAAAATTACCTTCATTGCTGGCGTAATCCATAGGTAATGGAAGATGGTTAGTGGACTTCTTATCAAGCTCGTCTTGATGTTTTGATCTCATAAAGTAAACAGTAGCAACGATAAAAATCACCAGAAAGAACACGCCCGTAACAATAGCTCCAGCAATAAATCTTATTTGAATTGAGTCCTCATAAACTTGAATTTGTATAATAAACAATATATATATTGTGTATGTAATAAGTAAAAATTAATTAAAAATTACCTGAACCAACAGATTGATGGGTTTGAGCGTAGACCATATTACTATAAGACCCAAATCCATTAATAGTTTTACAGCGCACTTGAAATCCATATTCAGTGTTTTCTATTAGATTATCGATGCGAGCTTTTGTCTCCTTTGTGCTTAATGTTGTTTTATTGATAGCTTCCATTTCAGACTTAGGAAACCAACGCACTTCATACAGTTCAACTGGAGTATCACTTTGACCAGGCTTGTCCCAAACTAAATCCGCTTCTTTGTTAGTTATAGCTACGACTCTTAAATTAAACACAGTTGAGAGCATAACAGACTCTGTGGTAAATACTATTTCGGCATGCTTTGTTTTGATTTCGCTAAGATCTAGTTGGGTGTTTATACTTGAAAAACTAGAAGTATTGCTATATAGGTTTTCACTGTTTGAATACGTTTCGTTGGAATAGAGGCTGCTCTCTACTATATACGAGATACCATTAGTAGCATGTATTTGTACCGTATAGGTAGTCACTGGATCTAGATTAGTTAAGGTTATTTTTGTCTCGTTAAATGTGTCTGTTGATGGATTGAACATCACATTTGAGCTGCACATAGTGCAACGTACTTTATATACAACATCAGTACGATATTTGTCTACTCCATTTGTTAGAAACAAATCTTCTTTTGCGGGAGGATTCCACGATATTATAGCGCTTGTTTGATCTACAAACAAGAGAGTGAGATTCATTGGTGCTCCAGGTGGTTTATAGCAAGGCATATGTCTTCCGTCCGCAGGGTGCCTATAAAAGCCTTGCATACACTTGCATAGCGGCGATCCTGTTTTAGAACTATTTGAATTTGGCGGGCATGGCACACATTTACGTACTTCTGCCGATCTAAATGTACCAACAGGACACTCTGAAAAATATTTACACAAATGCCACATAATTAATAATTGAATCAGACAAGAAAAAATCAATAATTTACCTGTGCAGGTATTATTGACATCATTCGGCTCAAATCCTACTTTGCAACGGCATCCGCCAGTAAGAATAGTCCATTTCCCATCGCCCTTACATAAGTAAGTTGGTGCCTCATATGGTTCCGCGTTCTCAACACATGTGCCATTTTGCTTCTCAATTATTGTAATCTCCCTACCCGTGGGCGTCTCGTTAAAATGGGCAAAGTTTTCAGTAACAGCCGGACACGTTATGTAGTAAACTTTAACCGCCAAAACACTTATGCAGGCCCCTTGATCGCGGAAAGCAAAGTAAACTCCCTTTTTGCTAACAGCTATACTCTTTACTTCAGTATTTATATCCACATCTGAGTTTTGATTGAAGCGTCCTTCTCCAGCAGCTATTCTAGCGATTAGCTTATAACTGTCTGTTTGCCATGGTGGTGGTTCTCGAGTTGCTGCATCAAATTCATAGAATAACAAACTAAACGTTTCCTTACACGACAAAGCATTTCCTATATAATTTTTGTGCAATTAGTTCTTTATTAGTTATATTCCTTCTTAAAAGAAAAAAATATATTATATCATTACCTGGAAACAGTGAACAGTCTCGAATCGTAAATTGAATTTCAATATAAAGTCGGTTAGCGGGTCCACGATCAATAAATGGTGACCAAAGCCAGTTATTGACATTGTGATATGCAACATCACAGACCACATAACTACGCCAATTAATGCCTTTTACAAAATCTGTAAATGATTCTTCTACCCACTGAAAGGGAAACGAATAAAACACATTTAGAAACTATTAATACGACACTTGTTGAATACACTTAATGTTATCTTAAAATGTAAAATCAAATGTAATCGCAAAAACTATATTAAAATAAAAGTTATTTACATAATCCAATATTTTGTGTATTCTTTTCCAAGGAGTATTCAAATTTTGTATGCGTTGGTATAGATAATCATACCCTATATTATTCTTATTATACCCTGAACCCATTGAAAATGGATAAAACAGGGTATTATGGTTTTGTTAAAGTGTATGTAACAGACAGAAGGAAGCTTCTCCGACCCCATAAAGTACATATATTCTTGATCAGGACGACGAGCTGAGTTGATATAGCCATGTCCGTCTGTCCGTCAGTCTGCCGTCTGTCCGTCTTGGTCTGATCTTGGTCTCATTCAGTTCGTATATATCATACGCAATATAAGTTTATCATTTTTTTCGATAACTTGCTCCGTTTCATTAATATCGATAAAAATCGATAACAACCTTTGGTTTTCTTACAATATCTCGGCGACGATAACAGTTTGAAGCAACAAAATTAATGCGTATTTGTGTAAGCTAGACGCAGATTTTGGTACCTTTGGATTTTGGATATCTCCCCTCAATCGGCCCCAATATCGATAAATCCAAAAAAATCGCAAATCAAATACTACAGACCTGCAAATTGGTTTGTACATAGATTTTGATGTCTCTAATAAGTCCTGAAAATTGCATAACGATCATACATTTCGTTTAGAAGAAAACAAGGATTTCGTTTCTGTACTGAGGGCACGCGCACCGAGTAAAGTGAATGCTACGTGCATTTGTATGTGTGTGTGTGTATGTGTGAATTTGTGTATGTATGTGTAAACTGAGCTGAAATGTTTATAGAACCAGATCGCAGGGTTCAGGGTATCTCCTAGTCGGGCGGCCCCGTTCACGAAGTGAAAAGAGTATATTGGTTTTGTGCAATGTCCGTCTTGCTGTCTTAAGGATTTTAATATGCGGTCACTGGGGGCGTGGCAAACCGATTACACGTAAAATCGCCATACGTCCACGATTTTAAAGCGAGAGTCACCAAACTCGGTGTGTAGATAGCTGAAGACATCCCCAAAAGTATATATAGCTGGTGACCTTCCCCAAAGATTGCTACCTTGATAACGCGGCCAAGCCTAATAGAATGCCACCTAGCCACACCGCCCCACGGATCGCGAAAGCCTATAACTTCCACAGACTTAGATTGCAGCGTTCTTACTTGTTTTTATTAAGACTTGGAAAGAAGTTTTTATCTATTTATAAAATTAATCAAGTAAAATGTCAGAGCTATAATGGTATTTTATACTTTGACTTAGGTAATCATTTGTTTTTACTGCATAAACTTAATCTTCTTCTAATCCTTTTAAAACCAAAGAGCTGATTTTAATGGATTCGTCTTGAAGCTTGTTAAAAACACTCCGGAATACCACAAGAAAGTTCGTTGTTATTCACTTTGACAACTTTCAAACCTAATGTCAAGTAACTAAACTTTAAATCTTTATTTCCGTAAGTGTAAATTAATGACACTATAGAAACGAAATCTTTGCTTTCTTATAAAGTAAATTTCTGATGGTTATGAAATTTTCAGGACTTTTTAAGAGGACAGTGCTAAATCAGCTCAACTCATCGCCCTGAGCAAGAATATATATACTTACATGAACTGCTTGCGCTTGCTGCTATTTGGTAAGTCAACTTTGTTTAACTCTAAATTCTTTTTGTACTTTAGTAAATAAAAGTATACATTTTAAACAAATTACTTGGCTATAGCACTCGTATTCTTCGAAAAAGGCTTAAAAAACTTCAGTTTTTATTGATTTTAAGAAAGCGGTGGTTTATCGATTCGTGGGTGCCATCAACAAGTCCAAATTCAAATTCGACCATTCTAGTTTGCGAGGTCGGGATTTCAAGTTCGCATTCTTTGGGTGAGGTCCCCAGATATCTACATACGAAATCGCGAAAATCTATATATCGCACAGTTCCCTTTAAAAGGAATCATTTGCCCGACTACGAGTAATTCCAAATATATAGTTTACAGGTAGATTACTGGCCTTTTTTAAACATCAAAATAAAATGTATAGGTCCCATATAAGCTAGATGTATAATTTTAAAGTCGCGGTTTAAATCCAACCCAATTAGATTGACAATTAAAGATTGGTACTTAAAAAAAATATTGCCTTCAAGCCGCCAACTTTAAAATGTTTAAGGTTGAATATATATGTATACGTACGCCTGGAGTTTGGGCCTGAGGTCCATACGGGTACCTTGTCCATTCGAGAGTAGCTTCTCTAGTTGTGTCCAACAAAACAACTAAAAATATATTGAGTAAACAAATTAATATTTTTTAATGTTTGGCAATACAAATAAGTAGGTCGGCAGTTCCCGACTAGATTTAGCTGCGAGTTATCGGTGCATACAGTTCAGCCCACTTGAATTAATACATACATTCATACAAACACTCTATGGGAAATGAATTCATGTACACATCCTAAGTTTATTGTCATATCTCAATTCTTGAATAACTACTAAACTAAAAAGTGATGGTTGGTGTGGTTTACAAAAATCTTTAGTCGAAAAGTTTAGATCTCTAGCTTTTTTAGTTTCAGCAATCTCTGTTTTTTTGGGAATGACAGATGGACAGACATGGTAAAATCAACTTGGCTCGTTGTCCTGATCAAGAATACATTTCTTTACGATTCCTCTTAAATACATTTGCACACAGCTATTATACTATTTTTTCTCATTATTAACCGGTTTTTCCGTAACATTGCCCCTGCTTACCTTGATCAGCGCTCGCAATTTGAAAATTGTACGCAATAGTTATTATGCATATCAACTGAAAAACCGACAATTTACTGAGTTGTCGAGACTCACTGAGTGGGATATTAATATGCATCGGCATTTGAGAATTCACTATCGGCCGCCGGATTTGTGTGAAAGCCAGTTTAGTTGTGAAGAAAGCATTGCTATTCTTTTTTAATTCGAGTAGTCGGAAACCCCAATGCTTTGATAGCATTTCTTATTAATGAAATGCACTTTATATATTACAAAAGCTTGTAAATCGCCTCTCGTGTGTCACTTCAAAATGAATTAGGCTATGAAATGTTTTTTGGTCGGCTTCCGATGCAACAAGTCCACTGAATGCATTTCGATCGTTGTCAACAAATTGATGTATATTATTCAACACATAAATTGCAGTGAGCTGTTGGTAAAAGGAAAGTTGATTAATAATAGTTTAATAGTTTAATTACATACAACATTTTAATTTACATTCACAAACAAACACTTGCCGCAATATTCGTTTTTTTTTTTTGTTTAAGATTTTTAGATGTTTAAGAGGTATGCAATTTTTTACAATAACTACTCTATAAAATATCACCAAGACCTTAAAATGCTTTAAAATGAATTTACGCAGGTAATACTTTTTAAGCCCGCCTATAATACTACAGCTTGGCGCAGTATTAAATTATTTCCAAAAGAAAACATTAAGAATGTTGCCTGCCGTAGAATGTATTTATGATATTCTGACAAGGATCCGCTATGTTTATAGCCTCGATTTTATACTTCCTATGATAGCTACACATGTCTGATATAATATTCCAATATTTATGTTGTTTGTAGCAACAAAGTAATTGATGAATTTAATTAAGATATGTTGATTTGTTAGTCACACAAAATCTATTTTTGCATTAATTCCTCCTATTTATTGCACGAGTATAAAATTTAGAATTTTTGAACGCAACCGACAATTTTTGGTATTATGAAAAAAAAAAAAAACACTTAAATTAAGTCAATTTAATATTAAATTTTTTTAATTTAGTGTATGCACTACCATGTCTGTGGCGCCAAAATGTTATTCGTGTGAGCCAAGACAAAATAAAAAAAATAATATTGTTCTTTATTAAAGTAGTAATGAATTTCTTGCACATCTTGTACGAATTACGTTTTATCGTTAAAGGACAGTCACAAAGACGGCGCATATATGTGTACATACATATATGTATGTTGACAGCGCGTGAAGTAGAAAATCGGGTTTAAGTGTATAAATATATATTTGTTCTTTGGTCCTTTTAAGACTATTAACTGCTTTTTGTCTTGTTTGCCGTACGTGTACATAAAGGGGTTTGGGATTGGGCACCAATATTCATTTACAGCTTACAATAAATTTGCACAAAAATTAAAGATTGAATTTATTTTCTCTAATTTAATTTCTAATTTAAATCAAATTAATATAAATGAGAATATTTGTTATTAACGTGAGTGGCGATTTCCGAAATTAGTATATCTTTTTTAAATTGTATTTAGATTATATCAATGTGCACATAAACATACTAATGTATACTAATGTACATATGTATAGTTCTATACACAATGCTTTTATATTTAATGTACCCAGAGCTCTGTAATTTTAAATCTATCTGTCAATTTGAAACTAAATCACTTTTTGAGTTATGGATTACATTTTATAAACACCACAAATTCACTCGCGACACATGCATATGTCTCATGTGTATAAGTAAATAAATGCATACATATGTATGCTTGTGTATATACACATTCACTTTTTCATGCGTCTGAAGCCGATTGCAGATGTATTTTAATATAGTTTATTGTGCATAAAAAGACAGCATTTTATCGATTTTTCACATATGCCCTTTTAATTTTGAATTCTTTTTAAGTTATTTTTGTTTTTTGCTCTAAGATGTAAATATATGTACATATAAATTTCCAAAAAAAATCGACAGTGTTGCCACATTTGATACTTTTGAACATTATTGAGTAGACATCTCTATCGCATTTTCCAACATTGTAATGTCGCCGCATGCATACTTGCTGCAGTTGCAATGTGCGGAGCGGTAATTGTTCGTTTTAGTCACCGTAGGTAAAGCGCGTCCAAGTAAAGTGAGCTGGTGTCTATCTTAATTGGTTTTTTATGAGGATTCCATTTCCAGCGGCGGAGCTTTACATTATTGCGTAGTTTTTTAAATATAAGTAAATAAAGTGGCCGATAAATCGATGACAACACGATACCACAGATCTCCCCACATCGATACCACCTGACGATGAATATTTAATAGGTATGGACTATCGCCAAAGAATTTGAGATGAGCAAATGAAAGTCGTGCACTATCGTTGAAGTTCATCTCAAATATCGTATGTGTGTTGGCGCAATTTGTTATATCCACCCTGTATTTAAAAACAATTATATTACAATTAATACATGTTATAACGTTAAGATCTTTTGGGAAATACACTTGATACTTGTGACATACATTTAAATTTAATTTAATTTACTTTCAATACTAATATAAAGACCGAGCTGTTCAAATGCGTTGTAAATTAAAATTTTTTTTGATCCAATAACAAATGTTTGTTTGATCCTTATGATTCGGATAGTGTGTCTCAAAAGTAATATTTTGGAATTGTGTTCTTCAAATCCCGTTAAATCCTCTCAATGTTTTGGATGTGGGCTTTCGTTGTTGGATCAACAATGTTACTCGAATCCTTTACTGTAAAATTCTGTAATCTCTCAATTTTCAGGCAACGGTACATAGATTTTGAGAAGAGTGCTCAAGCCATGGGTCTTGTATTATTGCTTCGTAATTGCTTTTCCCCTTAGCCACAAGTCTCTTGCGATAAATATCGATCATATGAAAACGAAGGGGATTGTCGAATCTTGAAATACTTTGAACTGAGAGAGAGCTATAATATGTTTTATGATAGAAGATTGTGGCATATTATATCCTAATGAACCTACTTACATTCTTGCTAACTAATAAGGCATCAAGGCATCCCCGCTCGATATTATCTTAATTAGCAATTCCAAAGTTTCTGTCAAGAGTGAGCTATCTTCTGAAAACAAATAAAACATATCCAGATTTCTGGATAGACTAAGAACTTTTCAAGCACCTTATCAAAAAGGAATGAAAAACTAATTCAATGCAACGCAATTAAGCTTCCTCATTTCTCATAATAAATTGAAAATATTTATGAATAATAATGATCACAGAATTTCAGCAAATTTCTTTTTAAACTTAGGAACACAACTGCCTTTTTAAGGACATCGCATCCACTATTGCTGGCTAAATTAAAAATTATATAAACACCAAAATACCCTTGTAGATTCCAATTGAAGATTTGAGCTGAGTTGATTTAGCCATGTCCGTCTGTCCGTCTGTATGAACGCAGCGATCTACAAAAGCTAGAAAGCTGATCTTGGTCTCATTTAGTTCGTGTATATCATACGCAATACAAGTTTATAATTTTTTTCGATAACTTTCTCCGTTTCATTAATATCGATAAAAATCGACTTTCTTACAATATTTCGGTGGGCAACCACGGCTAGCTCAGTGCACCCAGGGGTGGGTAACTCCAACCCTGCCCTAAGACGGTGCAAAATTCCTACACAAAACAGCCTACACTCACAACTACATGCAAACATATACACGCAACTGACCGCACAAGTTGGCAGGCCTGGTGTTATCGGCCACGACGTACCCGCCCTTCCTGCAATGGGCAGATTTGAATTTTGTTTCCCATTGCCCAATAATTGGCATTGGCGGCTGACCTACTCCATGGCTTCGGCGATTCCCCCCTCCCTTACGTCACTCGTATTTAAGTTTTAATTGGCAACATTTATCTTATATATATATGTTAACAACGGTAGCCACTAGATGGCGGCACTTAAATGTAACGGCTACTTATATTTTGAAATTCTGGCTGATTAAACCGGACGGAGACGAAATTCTGCCAAATGGCAAATGGAAACAAAGATATTAAATTTGGCAAAAATTCGAATGCCGAATTTAACTTATATATATAAGTGATTAATAAATAAAAATAAAAATATAAATAAATATAAATATAAAATCGTAAACTTATGACATACATATGTATAAATAACATTAAATTTAAACATAAGACGAATAGACAGTGACTCTTATATTATATATGGACGCCCCTGTTGGTGGCCGTTTGGCGGTAAAGCTTTAAATTTCTTGCTCAGCTGTGTCTATTTAAAGCCAGTCACCGCGGTCATTGGCCTTCCCGCCAAAAATCGTGGTGAGCCTCTCTTTAAACTTTTATATTTTCCTCTCTGGCATTTTTTTGAAAAGTGGTACGGTCACACTCAGAAAGGCCCTGCCAACTGTTACGCTCTCTCTTGTTATCGGCTATGATCAGAGCTGCTTCCCGCGATCAATTTCCCCCAAGGTTGCGTTGGCGCTGATAATCGCTAGGGCGTGATAGTCAAATGCAACAAAGAGATAGAGGTACCTCCCCCGATCGTCCCAATATTGATAAAACCAAATACTACAGACCTGCAAATTGGTTTGTATATAGATTTCGATGCCCCTAATAAGTCCTGAAAAGGTCCTACCTAGCGGGTTAAAATGCTTGTGAAGACAGCTCGCAGGGCTCAGGGTATCTTCTAGTCGGGCGGCCTTCTCACTCGTTTGAAAAATGATATTTGCAATAAAAAGCTACAATCTCTTCGTAGGCACTCAAAATCATTTTGCAACATTTGTGAGGCAGTTGAAAATAAAAACAAGGTATTTCTTGCCTATATGATAAAACTATGGCATAAATAACCCATAAAAAAAAGACTAATCTACTGGGAGGGATTTATGTAGTTGAAAAATATGGATTTAACTATTTTAATAAAAATTATTAATTAAAATTAAAAATAATAGAAACACCAAAGTATATATTTGCAAAATCATAGTCTTGTCTCTCCTTCTCTTTTATGTTGAACTTGACGGCATTCAGTCCACCAAGCGCCATATTTGTGCTGGTGTTTCCCAATTTTTAACAATCTATATAAAACTGCATTCTATCATATCACATACTTTTATAAATTGATCATCGTAGACTTATGCCTTCTTAAATAACATAAGCAACAAATTGCACTATAATATCTAAACAAATAAAAAAAAAACTAATCTTAAAAGAAAGAAAGAATATACAAATGAAATTAAATGCATAAGAATGTTTAAATGTAGTTCGAATACCGCGTAAAGTATTAAAAATCAATTCAAATGAACCAGTGTTCAGCATAAACTTTTTTTTCTCCCGCACCAATGTGCCTATACTTTTTACGCGAGCTCAAACTGGCGTCCATTAGTTCTAAGCGGGACATAATTAAGGACATTTCAGAAACAATTTTATCTCATTTATATTATCCGTAATTGATGTTTATTCATTATAAATTTGAACCTTTGCGTTTGCATGTTACAGAATTTATCGATTTGCAAATATACATTTGTTACCGATTGCAAAGATATGTTCATTTTGCAAATAAAGTGTGACCAAACGATGTTAAGTCAAATACGCAGGAAAACATCTACGCTGACTTGAAAAATCAATACCATTCATATTACATTATTGTTGCAAATAGTTAAGTCCGTTTATAAACAAAATTTGATGTCGCGATGCTAGCTCAATCTTAAGGTGCTAATTGCTGTAAGTGCTAATAGAAATAATGAATTTTGTGCGATACTTTAAGCCGTGATTGGTATAAGTAGTACACATGTTCATTAAAATATTTATATATAGATAAATATATATACAAATAAATCTATATTATATATAAATATATATGTATGTATATTGATATGTATATAATGATTGTGGTTTCAGATTTATTGAACGCGTCAAGCGTGTTTAAGCGAACATGCATATGCATGTATGTATGTGTGTATGTATGTATGTGTGTATGCACGTACTTGTATATAATACATACATACATACATACGTATGTTCATCTCAAGTTAAGTCAAATAAATCGATCGTACTTTACTCATGACTTCATGTACCTATTATCATTACTACACACACGCACACATTTGTAAGGCATTTATGTATGTGTGTATGTATATGTGTATTGTTTAAAAGACGCAAATGTAAACAAAAAACAAGAATACATTTGAATGTATAACATATTGTATGTATAAACATTTGTCTATGATGTTTAGAGGCGTATGATGGAAATTATTATTTTTACCAATTCAGTTCCAGTTTCACAAGTGAAGAAATTGAACGTGTATTAAATTCGTGTTGGCTTTTATAATATTTACATACATTATTATGTTAATATTAAAGCCTTATCAGCTGTGAACGAACCTTGACTGCGAAACTTTCTTAATATTTAAAATACACAAATCTACACATATACAATATATATTTATAAATATGTAAATATATAATTAATGGACTCTATGGAAAAACTTGAATAACAGTGCATGTTGATTCTGATAAGAATTGCAAGTGCAGTCAACCGCAACCAATCAGCAACTATTTTCGAAAGTGCCTGCTATAATTTCATCGTAATCTATGTTTTATTTTAAGACTGTTGTTCACACAAATCTAAGCGTTCTTAGCGTTCTTTTAAGCGTTTGCCTAAGTACGCTTTGACTACATAATCAAAAACAGAAAAAATAAGAAATTAAGACGGTATTCGCCGGGAGCGCCTGACTAGCAGATACCCTGATCTGGCATTTTACAGACATTTCATTCATATGCATGCAGTAAATTATCGTTATGCAAATTGTAGAATGTATTAAAAGCATTGAACAGTCTGTCTGTCCAAAAGTGAAAATATTCAAAATAAAATGTATGATTAAGACGGAAGCAACGAACTCGGTGATACCCTAATCCCATCTCCCATTAAAACACACACGTACATGTACGCAAATGCATGCACTTCTTCACTTGCACTGCTTGAATTGCACTGCTTGAATTGCCCTGCTTTTAGTTCATATCATACAAAATAAGGTAAAAAAAGTGAGGCTGCTTTTTGATTTTAGGATACTGACTATCTATATCTATATACATATATCTATATTCGAAAAGTTTAAACCTCTAGCTTTTTTGGTTTCCAAAATGGGCGTGTTCATACAGACGGCCGGACAGACGGACGGTTAGATAGTCACAGTCGGTTTCATAAATTTTCATAGACCATTTCAATGGATTCACTTATAAAACTTAATTCTGGAATAACTTCTAAACTAAAGGTTTAGCTTTCTAGAATTTTTAGTTTTTTAAATCGACGCGTTCATACAGACAGGCAAAGGAACAGACACATGCCAGTATTTGGTTTTTATATAGATGCCAAGATAATAAAGACAACGCAACAAAATTTAAAGTTCTTAGAATAATTTTATATTTAATAGACCGATAAATAAACATAGCTGATATTTTTATACCCTGAGCCCCTTGAAAATGGGTAAAAAAGTTATGTAGGGTAAAAGGGTATAATGGTTTTGAGCAAATCTATGTACCAGATAAAAGCTGGCATCTCCGACACCATAAAACATATATATTTTTCATTTTTATCTAGCCATATTCGTCTGTCTTTCCGTATTTATAAACGCGTCGATATCGCAACTATAAGAGCCAGAGTTTCAACTTTTCGAATTTAGCCTCGTCTATGGCACGCCCTGATCAGGTTTGTTTCAAATGATCGGTATCTTTAACCGTTTAACTACAATTGATAAAAATCTACAGCAATCTTAATATTTTTTACCTTATTCCTTATAATATGACTACTTAAAGAATCTATTGGGAAAAACACAAGCTATTATTAAAAACTTTTCGACCATTTTATCTAGCATTTTTCTTTGTGTTTGTGTGGATTTTTATCATAAAGCAGACTTTGATAACACTTAAGTGTATGTGTGAAATGCTGGGCTTAGGGTATCTCATAATCGGAGTCCTCTTAATTGTTTTTCTTATTATACCCTGAACCCATTGAAAATGGGTGAAACAGGGTATTATGGTTTTGTTGAAATGTATGTAACAGGCAGAAGGAGGCATCTCCGACCCC
>SCDY01001117.1:0-36529 GCA_004143825.1 Drosophila micromelanica
CCCACTTATTTGTTGTAAATGCATTGCTTTCATGTTTTTTCACTGCCTGAAGTTTGATTTGCTCGCTGCATACAAACTTTATTGATTCACTGTATATATATATATATATTCGTACATACATTCCACATGTACGAACACATAAATCCATAACTCATTTCGCTGACGACCTTAAAACTCAGTCGTTTACACTTGTGGAATTTACTTCCAACTATTTTCTGTCTATCTAAATTTATGCAATTTGTAGTGTTAATATACCCTGTAGCCACAAAATGGCTGATCAGAGAGGGTATAATTAAGTCAGAAGTCATATATCAATTTGATTTAGCCTTAAAAGCAATTATATTTTGTTTTATTGCTGCTGTTAAATTCAGTTAGGATAAATAAATTAACAGAGTTAACAGTGTGAATGTTATATAACTGAAATGTTAATAAAACATTCTGTAATACATTTGATGGCATATAAAATACACAAATAAATGATACAGCTATAAATCTAACCGGAAAAGCTAGTTAATTGACAGTATTTTAGGGTATTGTCTAGTTGAGCATTCTTCTGTTATATGCAGTTAACAGAACTGTAGATGAATCAATTAACAGAGTGTGAAATTAAATTAACAGTCTGAATATCAGTTATGTAACTGGAATGCTAATTATGCATTCTGTAATACATTTATAGGCATAAAAAAAAACATATAATTGATATAGCTATAAATTGACAGTATTTTAGGGTATTGCCTAGTTGAGCACTCCTCTCTAGATAATTCTCAGTTGTTTTCAATCACAGCTCAACTTGTCGCGTTTCCATGGAAGATGCGTGATGTCATCAGCACATTAAGTAAGCGTTCAACACACAACACGTTCAACACACAAAAAATTGTTTCTCAATAAAACAATTTTCGGTGTTTGAAATGCGAGCCGCCAAAAGATGAATATGATAAATGGCCAGGCTAATGTAAATGCTGATCTGAGTGAAACCGGATTTCCGATAATTAAGGCCTTTGCACTTTTGACGCCTCGCGGTCCTGTGCCAAAAATGCAAATGCTGTCCAGCAGTTTGTTTGATTTTTTGGCAGCATTTTGCGGGCCAATTAGCGCATTTCAAGTAGCTTTCGGCCAGAAAAATGCCTGCGGTAAAAGTGAGTGAAATTGTCGACAATAATCAATGGCCCAGACAATTGCAATTGTCTAGTCGAGAGTCGAGTGTCGAGAGTCTTAGCCACCACATTTGTGCGTCAGAGTGCGACACCCACCCAGACCAGACGCCGCGGACCGGGCCGAAACGAACAGTTGGTTTGTTTGTCTATGGGCTGTAGGCAAAAAAATAAAAAAAAAAAACAAAACCTTGACGGCCTTCTAAACTCGCTCGACGCTCGATGCTGTTGTGAAAGACTTACAGTTTCCTACGCTACGCTAGCACAACAACCACACACGCTTTTTTTTTAAATACATATTTTTTTTTGTACATTTTTTCTTTATTTGTATTTTTTTTTATATTTTTTATTAGACGCTGCCCACCGCACTGAGATCGCAAAGTTTGTGTTTTTGCGGCGAAATTCCAAACTAAGTGAATTTTTGTTGTTTTTTTTTTAGTATTTTTATTGTCAGACTCTTTTTTTCGATTTTCCTTTTGGCTTGCTTCGCTCTGGCTTGGAACGAACGCTGGAAACCAGTTTTTCTATAGCCAGATTCGGATTCGCATGCCCACATTTTTGTAGCTGTTGTTGTTGCTATTGTTGTTGTTGTTGTTATTCGAGTCAAGCTTTAAGCTCGGGCATGACGTCATTGTTTTTGCAAGCTGGCTAGCTGGCTAGCATGCTGTTTGTTTTGGCTAGATAGCAAGTGGCAGCCACTCTCAGTTCGCATTGGGCAATGATCGCGTGCGTTAGAAAATCAAAATCAACATCGAAATCGATGTCGGCATCGAAATCGCGTTTCCTAATTAACTAACCTAATAGAATTTGTTTCTTGAATAGTCATTAAACTAAAATCAAAAACAATGAAACAATTGCCAGCCGAAGGTGCATAAAAAAACAAAAGGCAACCAAAAAAGTGAAACGAAAGTGAAGTGTGAAGTGGACGGAAAATGGACGTCAAAGATATCAAGGGCGCCAAGGTGACGCACGCGGGTCTGCTCAAGCATAACACAGATGGCACCACCGAAACGCAAAAGATCACACATGCCGGCCTGGTGGCCCGCAGTCCCGAAGGCACCGCTGCCAAGGGCATGAATATACGCGGCAATGAGGATCTGTGGGTGGAGATCCAGGCGAACACATTTCGCAACTGGGTCAACGAGCACCTGCGCGAGACGGGCATGCAGGTGAGTCTATATATATATATATATATAGTGTGTGTATATATCTAGTATAAATGGGCTTGGGCTTATCTAACAGGCAGGCGATCGTTGAAGCGCAACAGTTAACAATACGTCGCTTGGTTAGCTCAGCCAATGGGTCGGGCAGTCAATAGAACTATCGATTGCAAGCATATATATATATAGAATTATAATACAATAGTGGACAGCTGGACAGGTGCTTGCTTTGAGATTGGTTTGGTTCTTCCGCGAGGCCTTTAAAACGCCCTAAATGGGCATATACACCACCCCGCGTACAGTCATAAAACCATATATCTCAAATCTCGACTCGACTCGACTTGTCGCCCACACAAGCACACGCGGCGTATACGCAACGCCCACAACCGAACCGAGTGCGACGACTTCAATGGCAAAGATACTCAGATATAAAGAAAAAAACAACAGTCACTTGAAGGCGACATTTTAAATTGCGACGGTCAATAATTACAATTACAAACATGCACATTGCATTAGTCAATTTGAAAGCCAGCTTCGACTCACCTTTGTGCATATTTTTTTTTTTTGAGCTTTTATTTTATTTCTTACACATGAACTGACCATATTTGGGCGCATGAATGCCAAGGCCGCAGCTCACATAAAAAAATAAATAAATAATAAAAAATACATATATAAATAAAAGCAGCATCGGTTGAAACTCATTACGAGTTACAAAACAAAAGTCAGCGACAGATTTTTCAAGTTTTATGCATAAATTTTAGACAGCCAAAAAAAAAAACCACAAAAAATGAGAGAGATGAGTCGAGCAACCTGGGGCAAGGTCGCAGCCCTCCAAAACGGGCAGAGTTCGCAGTCGAGTCGAGTCTGGTTGTAAACAGCTCTAATTGAGCACCCAGCCAATGGCAATAGGCCTTAAATAAATTGTTCAAAAATAAAACCTGGCTGCCAGATTTAGATTTAGGTCACAATGCCAAATTGAGACTGTCAAGTGTGCATTTTATATTCTAGCTTATGGCCAATGAAATGTAATACCAAAAAAACAAAAAACACAAAACAAGTAAGGAAAGCTATGCAAGATATGTCGCAGCTCATATACGCTAACACATTTAATTAATTCTAGCAAAAATTTCTTTTTTTTGTTAGCCCAATTTTTTTTTTTTTTACACTTTACATTTTTTAATTTCACATAATGCATTTTTTATGACATTTATTGGGTAACTGATAAAATGGTTAAAAAGCAAATTGCACTGGCGTTGATCCAATTAATTATTCGATAAACAACCGTTAAGTAGCCGTTTAATAACACAATCAAATAATCGTAATTATCTGTTACACATTTCAAAGAACTCAAATTGCATTTAATGAATAAATGGCCTCCGAAAGAGGATTATTTTTTATTTGTTTATATATATAAAAAAAAAGTATATGCAATGCTGTCCTTTTAATCCAATCACCATAGACTTCAGACAAGCTTAAGTCCAGGGTTTTACATTACTTAAACGGATATCGATTAACATAAACTTTGCAGGGCATCAGCTATTTAAATTGCAAAACCAGAGGGAGATTTTTTCCCTTGCTTGGCTCAACATATGTTTGCCCCCAGGATATATGACATAAAACTTTTCGCATAGCAGACAATAGGAATTTATGAACGCATATTTATAATATCCACTCTCGCAAAGCTTCATGCATGCAGCCATATATCGTAAAACGTCAAAAGACTTGCAAATTTAAAGGTTACGTGCACAAGAACAACAACAACAACAACAACAACTGGGTGGAGGATAACACCTCCCGCCCAACCCCAAGTGAAGCTGTTGTTGGCAACTATGTGTAAGATTTTTATGGCCACAGAATATTTTCAACGCTGCTGCGGAACAGAAAACAAACAAACAAACAGCAACAGACACGCGATTGTCTCGCCGGCTGCTGACAGCTCCCAGATAAAAAGCTTTATGTCAAATGCTAAAAATTGCAAAGACGCATGCGGAGAAAGCCAACACCAGCCCAGATCCAGCTTCTGCATCAGCATCAGCTTCAGCTGCAGGTTCAGTTTTAACTTGGCGTGTGAGTTTTTTCAGCCAAGTTAGTTGCGCGCCCATCGAAGGCGGTGCACGCCCAATGTGGGCCACAACTAGCGGGCTTCTCTACATTTTATGATACGTTGTTGTTTCTGCTGTTGATTGGCCATTATGAAAGTTGGCTGACAAGGCAACAGCAGCTACATTAGTAGGAACATGCATAGCTAACAGCAGACAATGCTAATTAAGGCCCATTGAAAGACCCGCCAGCAAATTGTTGCAATGAATTAAAAAACAAAAACAAAAAATAGGAGTGGTCGTATTAGTATTAGCTAAGCTAGAAGATACCCTGTACAGAACTACAAGCTGTCGAAAGTTAAGTTTACTGTGAGGTATAAATATAAATAAAAATATTAATATATAAAAATATGGCAGCTTCAGTTATTTTAAAATCTATTTATTTATAGATGATGGGAAAAAGAAATGAGATATTGTATTCGAATTTTGAATCTTAAGCCTCTCTATTATGGATAGACGGACGGATAGAACGGACATCGATTTATTAATTACTATAATTGTAATCCTTTAAAATATTCCTTACTAATTGAAGAGGACATCGAATATATTTACTTCATTAACAATTAAAACCTATACGCCCTTTTCTATTCATTTTCAATGGGTATCTGCTATTATTTGCTCATCATTAATAATAATAATAAAAAAAATCAACTCACATTTCTACCTGGGATTGCGACAGGTGCATGACTGGGCCACGGACTTCTGTGATGGCACCTGTCTGTGTGCGCTGGTCGAGAGCCTGCAGACGCGTCCGCTGAAGCCATCCTGGAACCGTCGGCCGGCCAATCAGCATCATTATCTGGAGAATGCGACGACCGCTCTCAAGTCGATCGAGGCGGATCACATTAAGCTGGTGAACATTGGCAACGTGGACATTGTCAATGGCAATGTGAAACTGATCCTGGGTCTGATCTGGTCGCTGATTGTGCGCTACCAAATTGGACGCAGCAAGTTTCCGCCGCGAAAGCTGATGCTGGCCTGGCTGCAGGCGGCGCTGCCGGACTGCAAGATCACCAATCTGACCACAGATTGGAATAGCGGTGTCAATTTGGCGGCACTGTTGGACTACTGCCAGCCGGGTCTGTTTCCGCACTGGCGCAGTCTCGATCCTAGTCAGAGTGTGCGCAACTGCACCAATGCCATGAATCTGGCGCAGCGCGAATTCGGTGTGCCCAAGGTGCTGGAGCCGGAGTACCTGGCCTCGCCCTGGCTGGACGAGCTCTCCGGCATGACCTACTTGTCGTACTTCATGAAGCCCGGCGGACCCGGCTACAATGCCACCATGCGCTGGGTCAACACCCAGGTCAAGGAGTCCGTCAAGAACTTTACGGTGAGTAGATCAGCCGAATGGTAAATACCCTGCCACACATCGGTATAAACAGCTAGAATAATCAAGAACATATAAATAATATAAATATGGTCCCATTCTGTATTTAAAGTATTTGTAATCTACTTTTATTTATGAACACCGCCTTTCTATGCGATTCTCATAAATTCAAGTAGCACCCACTGTTTTCTGCATTTTTAGTGAAGTCCAATTTTTTGCAGCAGTAATATTTTGCTTCTCAATTTCATTACTTTCTCGTTCTCATTCTCTCACCTTCACTCTCACTCCCTCTCCCACTACATTTCTCCATTCCTCTTCTCTCGTTGTCTCTTTCCACACTTTCTTACTTTCTGTTTACTTCTTTCTTTCACTCTCTCGTTATCTCTCCGTCTCTCCTTGTCACACTGTCCCTTATTCACTATACCCCTTTCTCTTTCTCTTACTACCCCTTTCTCTTACTCCCCTTTCTCTTACTCCCCTTTCTCTTACTCGCCTTTCTCTTTCTCTCTCTCTCTCTCTCCCTCTCTCTCTCTCTCTCTACTCTCTCCCCTTCCCTTTTCCATCTTATTCCATCTCGTTTAAAGTAAATATTTTCCCATTTTAAATATTTCATCGGACACGAAATGTCCTTCGGAATGCTGAATCAGAGGGCCGCACGTAAATTGGCGCGCCTTTAATGTGTAATTGCGTACTTAATTGTAATTGGTTTAACTATTAATTGCGTCGCATTGCAGACCGACTGGAACGATGGACGCGTGCTGTGCGAAATCATCAAGGGACTGGGCGGTTCGGCGCCGGCGCCCGATAAGCTCAGCACCGATCCATTCCACTACGAGAACAACATACGGAAGGCGGTTGATGCGGGCGCCAAGCTGGGCGTGCAGCCCATACTGACGGCCAAGGATATGGCCAATCCGGAAGTGGAGCATCTGGGCATCATGGCGTATGCGGCGCATCTGCAGTGGGTGCCGCCGCGGCCGCCGCTCTCCGACCTGGTCAACGTTTATTTGGAGAGCACTTCCGGCCGCGTGGGCGAACCGGTAAGTGCCCAGCACCAGTGTCCATGTCTCTGCCCGGATTAATTGTTAATTCGCATTTCGCACGCAGACCCATTTCCGCATCGATGTGTTGTCGCGGGACATCAGCCTCAGTTCGGTGCGCTGTCACGTGGTGCCCCCATCCGGACATCCCGGCCAGCCGGTGCGCCTGAATGCCCACGGCGAGGGCGTCTATGTGCCGGAGCGTTACGGCATGCACGAGATTGTCGTGGAGATTGGCGAGGACACTTTGGGCGGCCATTTCTTTCGGGTGCTGCCGCGTCTGATGCAGGTGGCGCCGCCTGGAATGGCGCCCTGTGCGCTGGGCAGCCTCGTCGAGGTGCTGGTGAATGCAACGGGCGCACCCAAAACGGAGGACATCCTGGTCACGGCCGTCTCGCCGACGGGCATCTCGCACAACTGCCCGCTGAAGAAGATCGACGAGGGACACAGTGCCATATTCAAGCCGGATGAGGCGGGCATCTGGGAGATAGCCATCACCTATCAGGGCCGTCACATCCAAGGCGGACCCTTCACCTGTGCCGTCTTCGATGCCTCCGGCGTCTCCGTCCACGGCCTCGACGGCGCCATGCCGCTCCGGGCCCACACCTTCGAGGTGGACGCACGCGGCGTCGGCGTCAATGGGGAGCTGCACGTGGACATCGTTCACGACAAGCACTCGCTGGTCTGCTCCGTGGAGAAGATCGTCGACAACAAGTACCGGGTGACGTTTATGCCGCGCCAGAATGGCAAATATCGCGTCTACATCTACTTCAATGGCTACGACGTCAAGGGTTCGCCCTTCATGTGAGTAATCCACACACTTTACACATGGTTCCGACCCGTTGAATCCTTTGTAATCTCTGCAGCATGCGCGTGGGCACCAAGGGTCGCTCGGGGAAGACGCGCAGCAGTCCGCTGCACGAGAGCAAACACCGCTCGGAGAGCCCCTCGATGCACTTCATCTCGACGTCGAGCACGCGTCACAACGACTATCGGAACGCGTCGCTCTCCCGCCGGGATCTGCACGGTCACAGTACGGCGGAGCGCACCACCAGCTACTCGCCGCAGTACTCACCGAAGCTGGACACAACCGACTACCACACCTCCAGCTCCAGGTACTACAAGCGCGAGAGCGAGGTAAGCGAACAACATCATCGGCAGGATCTGCAGGATCAGCTTTGGTTCATTTTATGCTCCTTGTTAATGCTTTGCACCACCAACCACAATGCACCTCAAAATTGAATGTTTGGCTAACACACACACACACACACACACGCGCGTACACACACCCCTGACACACACACACACACTCAAAATTGCATTCGACAGGACACGTTGAACCACGGCTCCCCCACACCGCCCCTGCCGCCAACATCTGGCGGCTCACCCACTGTGAAATATCTGAACTCCACTGACCTGTACACGGAAACCGGCAACGGTCGCCGCGACTCGAAGACCTCGAACAGCAGCTCGACCAAGAACGATTATTACTTCGACAAGGAGAACGAGCTTTACAGTCAGCGGCGCATTATCAGCAAGCCAAAGCTGTCGCCGGCACGCGAGGAGCGTGAACTGACCACCAGCAGCAGCTTCCAGCGGCATCAGCAGCAGCAGCAACAACAACAGCAACAGCAGCAGCTCAGTCCAATACCTAGTCCCACACTGAATGTAACTAAAATCCTAAAGAACAGAAACTTGTGCTCAATATGTGTCTTCTCAATTTGTGCCACGACAAAGTTGCTCACCTCCACCTCCATCTATCTCTTCCACAGACGCGCTGCAGCGAGCTGCACTCGTCGCACAGTCCGCTGACCATCAAGACATCGAATCAGTTTGAGAGCTCCACGCGGAACGTGACCAGCAGTCCGCGGCTGGCGTCCGCCTCGCCGGTGCAACGGTATTCCCCGAACAATGCGTACATCAGCACGGCCACGCATCGCATTGGCAGTCCGGTGACCAAGGTGAGCAATCCCCACAAGTTTCACAAGTGAGGAATAACTAGTTTAGTCTTTGCAGAATGGTTACGAGTCCACGCGTGTGGAGAAATCGTCCACGTACAAATCCAGCTCGAACTATGTAAGCGACACGAATGTGCGGGCGAGTCCATCGCTTTACGGCACCGCGGAGCGGCTGCGTCGCATTGAATCGCCGGAGCCGCGCATCGATCACTCATCGAATGTGCGGGTCTCCTCGCTGAAGCCGGCGTCGGCGCGTCGGGATAGCTGGGATGTGATCAACAAGACCAAGCATATGCTCTCGCACAATTCGCTCGAATCGCTGGCGAACATGACCGAGACGCAGCTGAACACGGAACTCAACTATGCCCGTCCGGACATCGACCACGAGACGCAGCGCAACACGCAGTACAACAAGTTTGCCCTGCACAAACAACAGCAGCAGCAGCAGCAGCAACAACAACAACAGGCGGACTATCGACGCGACTCGCCGGACGACGTGGATCGCTACAAGTAGGAATAATTAATATACACATATATAGATTTAATCCAGTCTAATAATAATACGTTACCCGTGCAGACCCAGTGCCATCACCGTCAAGTCTCACTCGAACAACACCTATACGGACCGATCTGGCGGCTATACGAAGACCGTTAAGGAGTCCAGCGAGCACGTGGTCACGGAGAGTAACGGTCACAGTCCGGGCAACGGTCCCGGCTACGGTTACAGCTCGCTGTCGCGCTTTCGGCCCATAGACAACAATGCGACAGGTGCGCGGGCGATACGCGTACAGGATATACCCAACGGGTCCATTGGACGACCCGTCGAATTCGAAATTGATGGCTCCAAAGCCGGTTCCGGCAATCTGGAAATATTAGTGAACGGCGGCCGGGTCACATCGTCCGTCCGTTCGCTGGGCGGACAGCGCTTCATCGCCAGCTTCACGCCCCACGAACACGGAACGCACACCGTCCAGATCACGTTCAATGGAGAAACGGTACCAGGTGAGCTTTCGGCAATTACGTAACAAAGTGTTTGAGGCGGGGGCGTTCAAGATCATGTTTTACGGCATTCTTGCCGATGCGGATGCGATGCCAGCCTAAATTGGGCATGTTTACTTTAGATTTGAAGTGTGTTTTTTACCAAGTTTAATGATCGATGTGATTGATTAGCAAAGAAGAAGAAGAATTTTAAGTGTCAAGAATGTAGCTTTAAAAAACTGTATGTTTAAAGATCCAGTTATGGTTAGGTGGATTTATACCATAAGCCAGGGTTAGTTTATCTTAATGCTCAGTAATCTGTATCGCGTGGATTGAAAAATAATTAGAGATTAATTTTATTTACCGAAAGCTAAAATTTATTTAAGGTTACAAAAACGCGCGTGCACATTTTGGCGAGGATTAAGTTACGTGTGACCATGTTAAGTTAGTTAAAAAATACAAATAAAATATCGATTAAACTATCGATAATGACAAAATTCTGATCCTGGCATCTGTGATCGCTATTTTACGAGCTATATAATAGCACATAGTTTAAGCATTCGGCATTTTTTTGTATTTTTGAACTACAGCATTATATACCAATGCACATTATATATGGGCGTACAAGTTCAAGAACTGCCCTCAGATTTTACTCAGTCAGCGAAATTGCAGACCACAGTGCGGCGAATTCGACTAGTTCGCTCGAAAGCACCAGAGCTGCGCTCTTCACAATTGAGCGATTTAAGTCTGTACACCACCTGCTCTCTCAATTGTGCACGCGCTCTCCCACCACCGATCACTTGTTGCCGCCGCTCTTTTACGCTCCGGCGCGCTCAGGTAGTTGCTGCGAGCGACCTGTTGGACGAGTTTTTGGCTGAGCATCGCTCTGAGTCGCGTTGGCAGCTGCCGCCGTCGTCAGTCACAGCTCGCGTTTCGAACGTAACTGACACGTCGGCGTCCCGGACAAGTGCGGACCGCTACGGTTTAGGCCAAAAGAAAAAAAATTGAAACAGAGAATAAAAAAACAAAAAGAGAAGAGAAAAGCCTAGAAATTAGTGTGCAAAACGTAAATGAAAAGAATTGTTTGTAATCAAACACGGTACAAACAAAAACATTGTCAAAACGGTTAAAAACCAATAATAAAAAAAAACTTCGGCGCCGAAAAAAAAAAACAAGAGAAGAGTTTCTTGTGGAATGTTTAGCGAATCGAAAAGATTTTTTGTTGTGAGATTTCTATGGCACAGAAATATGCTAATATATCCGCGTTCCCGTTGCCGTATCTAAAAAACTAAGTTGCCCTCGTGTGTGCGTGTGTGTGTGTGTGTGGGGTGTGCGCTACGACCAAAAAAAAAGATAAATACGTAAAATAAAACTAAAACCAGTTTAATGAACCTTTAAGCTGAAAATATTTTCAATGGGACTAGACCAGCTGCTTGGCTTAAAGCTTGAAATCGGAATTGGAAACAAAAAAAAAACAAAACTGTCGCCTTGCGATATTTGCAATGTTCATTGAACATTGTCTGTGTGTGTGTGTGTGTGTGTGTGTGTGTGTGTGTGTGTGTGTGTTTGATTTATGTTGTGGCAGCCATTTTGTTTGGAGCTTGCAACATGCCACAGTTGCAATTTGGCTCGTTTATTGGCCAAGTTAAAGGCCCCCACATAGTTCAAACGCAAGCTGATAGATACACACACACACACACACACACAGATACACACACACACACACTCTGAAATGCTCAGCATTTATTTTTATATATTTCGCTTTTTCTTTCCCCTTTATTTTCCGCTCCTTTTGTTTGCTTTGCCATTTTCAATGCAAGGCGCACTTGTTGCATGCCCCTTTGAGGCACGCCCTATGACAAAGCCGCACAACCAGCTACACATCAACATCATCAACAGATTCAACGCATTCTGTTTGCCGTTGCACTTAATGCGGCTGCAGCTGGAAACCCGTTGGGATAGGTTTGCCCGGCCCCGTTGTTACCTGTTCACATGCCGCACAAATACCTGTACAAGGGCGTGGCTGGGCGGGCAGGTATGCGAGAGATCAACAGATTGCAATTTCTTTCTGCTGTCTGTCTGCCCGTCCGACAACGTGGCTGCCACAAACTTACCTGCTTACTTTCCCACTGACAACACAAATATTTGACTGAACATTTCATTTTCGTTGCGTTTCGTTTTGTTTTTTTCTGTTTTTTTTTTTAATGAGATGTAGCCACACCTCTTTCTTTGGCCAACAACTGTAAAAAGCCAGTTGAGCTGAGCTTTTGGCCATTTCCGCTGTCCAACATATTGGCATACATGCCCAATTTTACCATGTATCCCCTCTCCCTCTCTTTCGCCCTCTCTCCCCGTCTCTCTCTTTCTGCATTTTTGATCATTTTGTGAGCCAAAGTGAAATTTGTTTTTTCGGCACAGGCAACTGGTTTTTTAAACGACGGTCAACATAAGTACTTAAAAATAACCAAATAAGCAATTAAATCAAATAATAAATTTTAAATCTCTGTTTTTATTCATTTTTATGATTCGGTTTAAATTATTTGCGAACATGTTGAAAAACGCGATAAAAACGTGCGCGTTTCGTGATTTGCGTTAAATACAAATTTTTGTGCAGAAAGAAAATAACAGAAAATAATACGAAAATTGTTTTTGGTTGAAATTCAGCAGTGCAGTGCATTTAACAAAAAAGAAATATATATAAAAAAAAATAATAATAAAAAAATAATAATACACAAGTATTTAAATAATTAAATGAAATAAATAACAAGCCGCTGACATAATCGCAGCTTTGACTTTCCAAAGTGGTTCAAGTTCAGACGTGCCGCCCGCTCGACAATTGTGTATTGATATACAAAAGAATAAGGTCCGAACACGCGTTTTCAGCCAACATCTTGCACTGCCCCCCCTCCACTCCACTCCACTCCACTCCAGCAACAACAACAAAAGCCTCGCTACCAACGCATCGTCAGCAGTCAACAGTCACCACAAAACGTAAATCACCACAAATACAAAAAAAAAAAAAAAACAATCTATAGCTATATATGTGTATAAGATACTTTATGTGTATGTAAAGATACTTTAGTTGTAACGGTCGCTGTCAGATATTCTAGCTTTGAAATTCCACTTTGCTGCGGCGACAGCTGCTGGCAATCTAACGGTTTTGCATGCCGCAGTCACGTAACCGATTTCGTACACACACACACACACACACAGTTGTATTCAGCTACTCACAGATACTTGTGCATATGCATATTGAATAACAGCATCTACTCTTAACTGCACTTGTTCTCTGGCCGCATGCCGGAAAAGTTGGTCGCTGCCAGCGACAGCTATTCGCCGATTAAAAGGCCGATCCAACAAAACCGGCCAGAAACAGAGCCGGGCCAGAACCACAAGCAGGCAACAGGTGGCTGCACAGCCCACGAAATGCTCTGCAATTTAGCAGAATTTTAATAGAAACTTATACCTGACGTATACTTGATATTTTATCAATATTTTTATACGAGTTTTCTTAGTTGATTTGGGAACTTTTTTAGCTTTAGCTGCTTATTTAAATCAACCCAGCTTTTAGGCCAGTTTACTTGGCTCAATTATGTGACAAACTACAAATTTGCGTTATGAGAAATAGACCAGAAAGAAATTACAAATGATTTAACTGGAATTAGACGTTAATTGGGAGTTTATATGGGTTTCGAGAGCAGCAGATAATATGTAAATTTTAGCTTGATCTGAATAAGATGTATTTATGATAAAAGGAATTTATTCATATATACTCTACTTGAGTTCCTTCACACACCAAAATCCCAAAGACAAACAAACTTTAAATAATACCAAGCAGATACAAAAATAAATAAGGCCCACCCCTCACCTAAAACTGAGCCCGTTAGTTGCATTTGCAGACGTGGCTCGTGTCTGGAACAGAGACAAAGAGACAGACAGACTCTTATTTATGAGCATGGGAAACTTTTACTTGTAGCTCGGAGAGTTTTTTATGAGATGACCGGCTAACGGTTGTTAGCAGAGAGTTATGTTTGGCAGCTGATTAATGTGTAAGCCATCCGAATTGTTGGCCATAAGCCGCATTGAAGCAACAATGTTCGATTGGCCAATGATTGTGGCTAAAATTCTCGGCTCGAATTCGGTTTCAATTTGCATCAGAAGAAGTTTCCCACGCGGACAGCGAAAAAGGTTTATGCCAAACAACAAAATGTTGCGCTAAACGGTTTGCGCAACACAACAACAAAAAAAGGGGGGCAAAAAAAAAATGTAGAAATAGGAAAAAAACTGAAAAAAAAGTGCCAACTCAAATCGAGTTTTGAACGACAACGCAACAGTTTGATTTTCCATTGAACTGACGCCGCTGTGGCAATTTTCATGGAAAGCCATAAAAAAACTGCAACCAAAACGTGCGCTAAAAGGAAAAGTGCTGCAGCAGCACATAAAAAAACCCACACACACACACAGACACGGACACGGACACATATGAGAAAGAGAAATGTGTGGAAAGTTGCAAACAAAAGTAAATTTTTGCGTCAAGCTGCAACACGACAACAACAACAACAACAACAACAACAGGCTAAATCAATACAAAATCAGAAAACAGTTAACAAGCTGCTCGTAATGGCCAATTGCAAGTTCAATTGGCTCACGAATATTTCTCTTTCGCCGCTTCACACAAGTTGGCTTAATACCTTTGCAGCAGCAGCAGCAGCTACTGCAACTAACTGCGGCCAATTAATGTGCCATAATCTGGCCATGTTGATTGTCTCAACATTTGCAGCTCAAATGCCACAAAGGCAGATACAACTGCAGTGCAGTCAAAGATACATTTACAGATAGAAATACAGATACAGATACGCAGTTTAAGATACGCACTCGTAACTCGCAACGAGGCGGCACAGTTTGCGTTTGCAATTGCGACAATTATAATGAGACGCAGCGGAAAGTAATGCGCAAAAAAATAACAACATACAACAAATAGAAACCATGTTTTAGTTTGTCGAGGCGAGGGTTGTTCCACAGATATTAAGTTGGAAAGCATATTTAACGAAATATATCAGTTATTTGTATATATATAATATTTTTATGAGTATAGAATATATTGAAGGCATATTATTATTTATTTATTTACATATTTAATAATAACTATTTATTTATTTTTTTTATGAATATCGAATATATTTTAAAAATTTATTTATTTAACGCAACATTTGAATTATTTGTAAATTTTTAATATTTGTATGAGTATAAAATATATTTAAAACCAAATATTATTAATTTATATCTAACTTAATTATTAACAATCATTTATGTATGTATTATTATTTATGTATTTATTATTTATATATATGAATTAGTTGTACATTTTTAATATTTGAATGAATATAAAATATATTTAAAACCAAATATTATTAATTTATATTTTACTTATCTTTCATAACAATTATTTATATATTTAGCGAAATAATAATAATTAATATTTTGAAAATATTATTAATTCATATATTTAAAACTAATTATTTATATATTTAACAAACTATATTAATTATTTGCATATATTTAACATGCTTATGATTATAAATTAAACTTATATTTAATAATAATTATTTATATATTTAATATGTTTTGAGTATAGAGTGCAGTTGTAGACTTATCAATATAGATTTTTTAAACATAAATCTGAGCCACGTTAAATAGCCAAAATACTCAAAAATATTTATAGATAATCTAAATTCAATGTTATTTAAATTCGTGTAGTATAATTGTTTCTTAAAAAACAAAAGACATAGAGATAAAATATAACAGATCACAGAGAAAAACTAGTTGGAATTATGGAAAATTACTCTGTACTCTTTAAATGTTATCGATCAACCCTCGTTGGCAACTGGTATCTCTAGTGTCTTATTCAACTGCTTCTCAATTACCAAAGCTGCCGTAGCTTGAAATCGCTTTGTGGGTCAAATGGCCCAGCCCCCAATGGGAAGGGTAGCTTCAGATAGATTTGAAAATCATTTGTATCTGTATCTTAGCACAAATGTTAACTGTTTGTTTGTTTTGTTTTTTGCTCACTTGCAGGTTCACCGTGGCACGCTGAGATCATGTCGTCACCCGGGTTGACCGCTCTGGGCGAATCCACGCGCCTTGTGCCCGCCAATACGCCGGCGGTTTTTGAGATACTGCCGCCTCCTGGACAAAGCCTGAGTAAGGGCGAGTGCGTGGCAACGGTTTTGACACCCAACAAGTCCAAACTGAATGCCAGAGTCACCCACGAGGCGGCAAATGGTGCTGCACGCATTGAGTTCGTGCCCACCGAGGTGGGCACCCACATCATTGACGCGTCCATCAATGGCACCAAGATCGCTGGCGGCCCTTTGATAGCAAAGGTCTACGATGCCAGCCTGATCCAGGTGACCGAGGTCAACGGCGGCGTGGTTGGCCAGCCATGCCAGTTCCGTGTGGACGCCAGTGCGGCCGGCGAGGGCCAGCTCGAGATATCCATCAACGAGGGCGAGGTGCCCAATCACGTCCAGGTCGTTGGCGGCGGTCGCTGCCTCGTCTCCTTCACGCCCGAGCAGGCCAAGTCCCATCTCATAGACATCAAGTTCAACGGCGAAACGGTGCGCGGCTGTCCCTTTGTCTGTGCCGTGGCGGACACCTCCCGTGTCCTGCTCAATCTGTCCAATCTGGAGCTGATCCCCGTCAATCGGCCCTCCTCCTTTCACATCACGGTGAGCGGCGGCGGCGCCGCCGAACTGGCGGTCAGCGTCCGTGGGCCGCACGGCGAGCTGCCCGTGCGCGTCACCGGCGACATTCACGCCGGCTTCACGGCCGAGTTTACGCCCACCAGCGTGGGCGGCCACTCGATCAACGTGGAATACAATGGGTTCGCCGTCCAGGGCACGCCGTTCCTGGCCAAGTCGTACGATGCCAGCAAGGTGGTCGTTGGTAGCGTCTCCCGCGGCACCATGGGTCGTCCGGTGCAGTTCACTGTGGACGCGGGCGATGCCGGCGAGGGCAATCTGGAGATAACCATCTCGGCCAAGGGCCAAAACATACCCACACAGGTGCATCCCCAGGGCAGTGCAAGGTGAGTCAATCAATTAAATTGGTTTCTTTTCAAATTTTTTTTTTAATTTATTTAATTTTTCCGTTTACAGATTCTCCGTTTCGTTTGTGCCGACGGAGTCGTGCGAGCACACAATTAATGTCTCCTTCAACAAAATGCCGGTGCCCGGCTGCCCGATAACGGTCGGCATCAGCGGCGGCGTTGCCGGTCCGCAGGTGTCGCTGGGCGGACCCGGGCCCGTGCATCAGACCAATTCTTTTGTTATCAATCACAATGGCGGCCGTTTGGAAGACATTGAGGTCAACGTCGAAGGTATGTAGCTGGCCAACAGAAGCTGGCCAAAGGCGCGCACACTCACACTAACTAAATATCATACTATATATATGTATGATATATGTATGTACTCGCCCCCCTCTCCACACTCCCCTCCATTCGCTGGGAATCGCATTTGCATTTGCATTTGGATATTGATTTTTTGATTTTGGGTTCAAGTTATTCGTTATTGTAATTAAAGTGCTCGTTAAATGTTAATTTTGTGTGCAGCTCACACACACACACACACATATATATGCACACACACATTTACTCACAAGCTGTATCTTTTAGCTAGCATCTTTTATCCGTTTTCAAACACAACTTTTTTCTTTTTTCCCACACAAGTTTTCACACTTTTCAACACAATCTAAGGAAATTATTGTTGAAACTGTCGTTACTACCCTCGCCCCCTTCCTCCCTCCCTCTCTATTAATTTTAACTGCTTAATGTGGCAAAACCACAACAACAACAACTTCACCCTTCACCCCGCTCTCAATCTCTATCTTCACACGCAGCTCACTTGACAATAGGCTTGCCACGCCTTGTGGCAACTTCGCCCCCGCCCCTTCTTCAATGTGTTTGTTTTTGTTTATGTGGACGTAATTATGCGTTATATATATTATCATTTTGATAATGGCTACGGTTACATTTTGACGCATTAGCATCTCTGGGCTTAGGCTTCTCAAAAGCTAGCTTATGTCAAGACCGCAACTTTGTAGGAGTGTGTAACACACTCTTTGTGTGTGTGTGTGTGTGCGGACTTAAGCGTGTATTTTGCGTAATTGTTTTCACTGTAGAATAGCAAACAAATATCTATATAATTACTCTATAATCTTACTGTATATATGTATGCGTGTGTGTGTGTGTGTGGTGTGTGTGTGTGTGTGTGTAGTTGTGTGTATATATATTTTTGTGGTTTCTGTTTGTATGTATTGTAATCTTACGCCCTTTTTATTTGTAATAATTTTGCTCACTTTTATATCTGTATTATATTTCAGGACGGCGAAATCTTTTGTACTAGACTCTATGAATATGCATATACCTATATATATATATATAACTTTATGAGTACTTTCTATCTCTCTCACTCTCACTCTATATATATGTATATACTAGCTCTTTATACCCACTTTATATATACATATATACAGTCCTAACAGTCCGTTGTAAAACAAAAACAAAAAAGATTTATATATAACCCAAGAACGTGTCCATCCAAGTGAAGTACTACTGTAACAACCACGAGTGCAACTACAGCGAACAACAACAAACAATACTAAACAACAAAGTACTCGTCTTATTTTTATTTTATTTTTTTTTGTATCTACTAATGTCCTTTTTACGTCCTTGTTTACTAATTTGTTCAATTGATTTTTGATTAATGTCTCTTTTTGGAAAAGCGCCCCAAAAAAAAAAATATGTAACAGGCCAAACAAGCAACAATAAAAACAAACATGATATATATGCATTTAGGATTGTGTATTGGTATAATTTGTGCCTTTCAGTTTTGTACATAAACTAGTTTTATAGATGTCAGTATATAACCACAGGACGATATAAATATATATCTCTTAGCTGACTGCTCGCTGCTCTGTCTCTGAAAATAAACATGCAACATCTCAGTTTACTAACAATTTTCCACGGCACGTTCTCGGAATGAAATCACAACAACAACAACTAACCTAATCACATTGCAACTTTAATAAATTAAACTAACAACACCTTTGGCATCGTTCATTTTAAGTTTTGTTTTTTTCTTAAATCCAAACTAATCCAAGTCAACATTTTTCCAAATTCTTCAACAATTGCGCGAAACCAAAAATAAAACCCCCCAAAAAAAAACATAAACAATTCACTAACCACACAACACAACAATAAAACAATAAACAACAATTATTTATATGAATTTCAACCAAAAAACAATCAAATGAAACCCTCTCAAAACTTATTTCCGGCCGCGTTGCAATCAAACAAAACAAAACAAAACAAAACAAAATAAAAAAACTAAACTTAATAATACTAAAAAAAAAACGAAACAAAAACCAAAATTGGGGGCACCTCAGGTCCCGCTGGCCAATCGGTGCCCGCCCAGGTGCATCAGTCCGCCGAGGGCGTCTTCAAGGCCGAATTTGTGCCGCGCGTCGTCGGCGAACATCGCGTCAATGTAACTGTCAACGGTTTGCCCACAGCCGGCAGCCCCTATGCAGCCAAGGTAAGTTCATGTTACAGAAAATTACCCGCAAGTTAAAGTAAGTGCTAGGTAAACGCTTCTCTTCATTATTCTACTATCCTTATTAAAGATATCAAAGCATTTAAATTGCTTGTTGTAAAAAAACATGCTTGAATAACATATATTTGCACTTACAATGTACTTAGGTTCATGGTAAATGCGCCTGGCAAACTTTTGGCTCGTATAACTTTGCTAAAACTCAACCGATCTGTACAAGTGATAGCTCTATGATCATGGCATTGCCTCTAGATTTTACACAATTATTCGAAAATGAATTATTTTGGCTAGAATTTCTGATATAAGTGGTATTGATGCAAACTTGATTATAATTCAATCTTAGAAATCAGTTAACTTGTAACTATAATACTGGGAAGGCAAGAATTAAGCTTTAGGCTTTAAAATTTGGATATAGATAAAGAAAGGAAAAAAAGGAAAAATTGCTGAGGATCTAAGCCCTATATTTAAATAATTTAAACATATTTATAAATCAATTTTGGAGTGATGTTTTTTTATAGACTCTTAGAAGTTAAAGCTCTTGTATGATCTAAGCCCTATATCTAAATCATATTTTTGCTTGGCACTTTGTGCAGGTTTACGACGTCAGCGCCATTAAGGTGAAGAATGTGAGCAGCGGAACGGTGGGCAAACCGGTCACGTTTCTGGTGGAGACATCGCAGGCCGGACCCGGCAACCTGGAGGTGACGGTGAATGGTGGCCGGGTGCCCACCTCGGCGCAGGCGCAGGGCCAGCACACGTACGCGATCAGTTTTACGCCGCGCGAGGCCGAGAGTCACACTGTGGAGTTGCGCTTCAATAGCCAGGATGTGCCCGGATCGCCGTTCACGTGCCGCGTGGCGGCCGCGGCGCGCATCCAATCGCCGGAGTCGATGGACAAGGTGAGCGTGGGCCGGCTCTTCGAGTTTGTGGTGGAATCGGACACCAAGCCGACGGTGGAGGTGCTGGGCCCGGCCAGGCGGAGTGTGCCCGTGAAAATCGATGGACTCGGCTCCGCGCTGGGCTACAACGTCAAGTTCGAGCCGATGGAGGTGGGCGATCATTCGGTGGAGGTGCGCCTGCCCGGCGGCGGTCACGTCGAGGGCAGTCCCTTCCTGCTGAAGGCCTACTCCGCCGAGAAGGTGATTGTGACGGACATTCGACCCGGCGTGGTCAACAAGAGCGTCAGCTTTGGGATTAATGCCTCCCAGGCGGGCGCCGGCAATCTGGAGATCATTGTCGCCGTCAATGGCAAGAACGTGCCCAACTTTGTCCAGTCCGAGGGCAACGCCCGCTTCAAGGTGAACTTCAAGCCCACCGAGCCGGCCGCCCACTCGCTCTCGGTGCGCTTCAATGGCCACCCGGTGCCGGGCTCCCCATTCAGCTGCCACATCGCCGCTGCGGCGGCCAGCTCGTCGGGCTTGCCGCGGGCGCAGGCGCTGGGCGAGTGCCTGAAGCAGGCGGCGGTCAAGCTGGACAACACGTTCGAGCTGGAGGGCTTCGAGGGCATCGAGCCGCAGATATTTGTGACCTCGCCGGCCGGGGACAACGAGCACTGCCAGCTGAGCCAGCAGGACGGCGGCAGCTACAGCGCCTCGTTCCGGCCGAGCACAGTGGGCCGTCACCTGATCAGCGTGCTGGCCCACGATCAGCACATCAACGGCTCACCGTTCAGCTGCAATGTGTTCGATGTCTCCCGGGTGAGCATCAGCGGACTGGAGCAGCAATACGGCCCGGCCACGCTGGGCGTGCCGGTCACGTTTAGTGTGGATGCCGCCGGGGCGGGCGAGGGCACCCTGGAGCTGGTGGTTTCTACGGACAGCAGCACCGTCAAGGCCGAGGTGGTGGCCTGCGCACGCGGCCTCTACGACGTGACCTTTGTGCCCCAGAGCACCGAACCGCACTACGTGAACATCACCTTCAACGAGGTGGCCGTCGACGGGAGTCCCTTTCGCGTCGACATCCAGCAGCACACCCAGCACATACAAATCGGCAGCCTGGCGGCCATCGATTTCCCAGCGGACGATCAGATCGTCGAGATCCTGGCGCCCGATCAGAAACCGGTGCCGTATACGATCAATCGCCAGACGGCGGAGTTTCGCATGCATGCGACCGGAAATTATACGGTGCGGTTCATCGATCGCGAGACCCGCCAGCACATCGGCAGCCGGACGCTGTGCGCCTTCGATCCGATGCTGGTGAAGATCACCGAGGTGGGCGAGGCCCTGTGCCATCGTCCGGCCAGCATCAGCGTCTCCCTGAACGAGGCCGGCCAGGGCGAATTATCCGCGCTGGTCCGCTGCGGCGTCACCGAGGTGCCCCACACCATACGCGGTCCCAGCAAGTCGGGGGTCTACGAGATCGTCTATCAGCCGACGCGGGTGGCGCCGCACAAGATCAGCATCCTGTTCAACGAGGTGCCCATTTCGCTGAAACCGCTGGAGATCAATGTGCTGCCCGCCAGCGCCGGCAAGGAGATCAGCGTCAGCGGGCTGGGTCTCTACCAGGCGCGCGTCGGCAAGACCACGTCCTTTGCCATTGACACCGTGAAGCGGCCAGCGCGTGAATTCGATGTGGTTGTCTCCGGACCCGGCGGCCAGGCGCTGCCCGTGCGCTGCTACCAGACCAAGAACGGCCACCTTCAGGCCGAGTTCAGCATCAACAAGCCCGGCCAGTGCATCATCGGTGAGTAGAGTGTTCTCCAGAGTTATCCTTAACAGATCTTTATTAATCCCCTATTCCGGCAGAGGTGCTGCATCAGTCGAAACCGCTGCCGGGCAGCCCCTTCACCTGCGAGGCCTTCGACAGCAGCAAGGTCAGTGTCCAGGGCGTCAACAAGGAACCCCTCGCGCTCCACAGCTCCAACAGTTTCACGGTGCGCACGGATAACGCTGGCACCGCCGAACTGGAGGCGTTCGCCATATCCCCGACTAACCAGAGCCTGCCGGTGCTCATCAGCGAACAGTCCGAGGGCATCTACAGCGTCGAGTTTGTGCCCTCCCAGCCGGGCACTTACAAGCTGACCATCATGTACGGCGGCGAGACGATTCCCAGCTCCCCGCTCACGTTCAGCGCCTCGGCCAGCGGCGTGCGCAACGATGCCCGTGCCGCCGGCCACGGGCTGGAGGTGTGCCACCGGAACAAGGAGGCCTCCTTTGTCGTCTACTGCCCGATTGCGCCGAACGTGCAGATCGAGCGCGTCGACGAGTTCGGCGAACGCATCGAGCCGAAGATCAAGGCGCTGGGCAACAACGAGTGGCGCATCTCCTACGTGATCCTCTCCGTGGGCAGCTACGAGATCCGGGCCAGCTGCCCGAATCGCGGCAGCCTGCCCGGCTCGCCCTGGCGCATCAGCTGCGTCGAATCGAACAAGGTCGCGCCCGTGGGCGGTTGGGGCACCCTCGTGGATCACGATGGCCGCCTGATACTCCCGGCGCGCATCATCTTCGATGTGGAGAACGCCGGACCCGGCAAGCTGGTCTGCAGCATCGATGGCATCGAAATACCCGTGGACAAGCTGGCCGATGGCAAAATGTGCCTGAACATCACCGGGGATAATTTGGCCGCGGGCGAGCACGACCTGGACCTGACCTGGAGCGGATTGGCCATCACCCAGTGTCCGCGCAGCGCCTTCGTCACCGGCCAGCAGGCCGCCGACAAGGTGGTGCTGATGGGTCGCGGCCTGGCCGCCGCCCAGGCCGGGGAGGCGGCCCACTTCACCATCGATGCGAGCAATGCGCCCGCCGGCCGACCCGAGGTGATCCTCGTTGCCCAGGACAACAACGCGCTGCCCGTCAGCCTGGCCCAGCCGCGGCCCAGCGAGAACATCTGGCTGGCCTCGTACACGCCCCAGAAATCGGTGACGGGCACGCTCAACCTGTCGGTCAAGTGGAACGGACGCCTGGTCAAGGGATGTCCGCTGACGGTGGCCGTGGGCTCCTCGATGGATGCCTCCAAGGTGATTGCGTCCGGCGAGGGCCTGCGCCACGGCATTGTCGGCAAGGACATCAAATCCTGGATTGATACGCGACGCGCCGGACCCGGCGAACTAACCGCACACTGCGCCGGCGCCCGCAAAGTCGCCTACTGCGAACTGTACGACCATGGCGACGCTACCTTCACACTGAACATTAAGCCACAGGAGCCGGGTCGCCATCTGCTGACCATCAAATACGGCGGACAAAATGTGCCCGGCTCCCCGTTTGCGCTGAAAGTGGCGGGCGCACCGGATGCCAGCAAGGTGAGTTTTTTTTGAACCGATTGGGTTCGAACCTTGTTATATTATATTTTATTCGACAGGTTCGCGTTTATGGCCCCGGCATCGAGCACGGCGTTTTGGCCACCTTCCAGTCGCGCTTCATCTGCGACACACGCGGCGCCGGCGCCGGACAGCTAACGGTGCGCGTCCGCGGACCCAAAGGCGCCTTCCGCGTCGAAATGCAGCGCGAGAGCCAAAAGGATCGCACAATTCTGTGCAAGGTGAGCCGAATGAGGAGGCAACTTTTCAAGAAGGTTTTCTTATTCTTTCTTTCCTTCTAATCCGTAGTACGATCCAACGGAGCCGGGCGATTATCGCGTCGAGGTTAAGTGGGCGGGCGAATTTGTGCCCGGCTCGCCGTTTCCCGTCATGATCTTCGACACTGAGGAGGAGTTACGAAGGTACTTGCAGGGCATATGAGGCCAGCTCAACCCCAATCCCATCATCGTCTTCCCCAGTGGCCTAAGTCCGCCCGTCCGCTATCACCAGCAGCAACAACAACAACAGCAGCGGAGTCGTGCCGCCTGTGTACCGCTCTAGCTATATATATATATATATATATATATATCCATTATTACTAATAACTAGTTAAGTTTTACGAATCGAACGAAACGAATCAAAGTCTAAGGAAGGTCTAGACCCTACTTAAGACTAGGGCGCTACGATAAATAGCTTTCTGTTCTTGTAGTTTTAGTGAAATAATACCATGTTATATTATTTGATCCCCAAAATGTGTAACAAAGTATTCGATACAAATACACGACACGTAGAAAATCCCCTATATATGTCTGTTCAAAAAACATCCTCCTCCTCCCAATCCTCGGGCAGGGCAAACTTGTTGACAAACTCTTTCCGATATTTGCGCAGAAATTTGAGCAGATTCGCTTCCAGAAAATGTTTGCACGCATCTTGAAAATCGGCATCGCCCAGATTCATGCCCACAATGCCCTGATTCATGTGCTGCAGCAGCGAGATGAGTGTGGCATGATTCTTGGCCTGCATCTCATCGAAACGATCGTGCATCAGATACTCGGTCCACGGTTCCTCAAAGAAGCTAACGAAATTCTTGATCAGGCCGATTTTCCAACGGCTGTGCAGATTATTTAAAAGCTTCTCGTGTTTGCCGCAAAAGTATTCCAGAAAATACAGAGGTTTGTCCAACTAAAAAGATTATAGATATATATAAAAATATTTAGATAGATAGATAGAGTTTACCCGACGGGTAACACACACTAACTCCTCTATAATGTGCTGGCGATTCATGCGCACTCGGAAGAACTCGTTGTCGTAGGTGGTCATTATATGGCTATATTCGTTGGATAGATCGCCTAGTAAAAAGCGTTTCGGTACCGTTATCTTAATGATCATATGACCCATGGGCAGCAGGGCATGAAATAAACAAGGCTTCTTAAATTTGCGCTCCGCTTTGATCGGCTCCGGACTCAGTTGCATTATGTTTATCAACTGGTGAATCAAAAATCGTCTTAATTAATTACATTTTAAATTTGGTTTGGACTCACCTTTTGGGCCATTTCGCATGCGTTGGTATATGTGTATTGGTAATAAACATCATTTAGGAAGATTATATGATTGCCAGTGGCATAAATAAACTGATCGTTGGTGCAATAATCCTGCTCGACGACAATCTTTGAATCCAACAGCTCAATTTTACAGTTCTTCAGAACTGCAACCAAAAAAAAATAAAATAAAAATTTTACATAAAAAAATAAATTAATTTTCTCAGGAGTTAACCTTGTTCCATGGACGGGCTCATATAGCTCTTGGTGAAATTAATGAAGAGATCACAGGGCAGATTGAGAGCAACATTGCTGGGCACGTACTTGAATTTCACAGTCTGAATAAATTGGGTGTTTTTATAAAGATTACAGCTCACAAAATCGGCAGATTCGTAGACGCGAATGCCCAAATCTTCAACCATTTGCAAGAGTATATTTTCCAGATTCAAATCGTTTGTCGGATCGTTCAGATACTCGGCCCGATACACCTTATGCGGCTGCACATAGGCAATGTCCGGCGGTTCGCAGCCGTGCTTTAACAGAAAATCGATGCACTCGTAGAGGGCCAACGTCTGGCCGTATATGACAATCGATTTCTGGGCCAGTTGGCTGCGATTCAACTCGACCAGCTTGTGATACAGTAAAATCTTGTCCAGCCGTCCATTGATGTGGGCATAGTTGTACGGCAGCTCGGAGCTGCGAGACAGGGCAGGAAGTCCAAATTTGGTGTCGCTCAACAGCAGCAATTTCTCGTAGTAGATTTTGCAATTGTTGTCCAGACTCACAAACTTATTTGTGCTGCCAAGAAAAAAACGTGGCGTATACGTAATAAATATAAGTTATTAAAATCAATTGAAATAGAACACACCGATCGATTTCTTGCACTTTGCCCGGAACAAAGCTAATCCAATTGCGCATGTCCAGACGCTGTGTGGTGTCCATCACAAAGGGTGCACTATTTGCACTGTTCAGATAGCATCTGTCCTGGTTGATGCAGTAGCTGCACTTGGTGTGGGTATCGTACTCCGCCTCGATCTCGCCATAGTTCACAATCACCGTGATCTCCACGATGGGCAGACAATTGTTAACACTCACTTGACTGAAGCTAAAAAAAAACAAAAGAAATCATTTACAGAAAATATAAAAAATATCCTTAAAATGTAATTACTTACTCCGGCGTATTCCAGCCAAAGACCATGAGGCGGAGAAATGCCCGGCAAATGTCCGAGAAGCCGACAATGACAATGGGACTCTGATTGCTAAACGATTTCGATGGGAACAGATTGTGCCGGAACAGATAGAACTGATCCACGACGCAGTTAATCTTCAACAGGTCGACCAGTGTGGATGAACGTCTGTAGCAACCCTCGCTTCTGGTATCGATGAACCAGTTGCGACGCATCCGACGCGGCTCCACAGGCATCATCCTGGTCGCCAGATCGTTGGGCAGCGTCTTGCCGTGAATATCCTGAAAATAATAGATTTCACGAAAGCCGGATCTGATGGAAACGGTGCGCAGCAGCTCATCGGACCACATGTGAAAATAGGGATGCAGACGGAGCATGACGAGCTCGCCCCGGTCATAGGTCATGTAGTTCTCGTCGGGTGGCAGCATGAACTGCTTATAGACCGCATCATAGTTGGAGAAAGGACTGCAGAAGAGAAAGTGAATTCGGAAATTTTAATTGAAAATGCCACGCCCACTTACCGCAGTATGGCAAAACCAACAGTTGTGGTATTCTCCCTACCCATGTGGCCACAACGAAATATCCAAAAGCTAAAGTCCGACATCTTGTTATAGAGCACATCCGTGCTAATTTTCTTGATCATCCTGAACAGATAATCATGATAATCTGTGAGATCTTTCGAAGAGTCGTCGCTGGAGCTGCCTGATGATGGCGAGGATGCATCCTTGTTGGTGAAACTGATGAAATTGTAAACACTCTCGAGATCGTCCTTTTCAAGGCGAAACACATTTAGCTCCGTGCTGATGGAACAGCGATGTGCCACAAAGATCTCAGCGGACATTTCGCAGCTGGGCCGATGTTCCACGCGCTATCAAATTTTGATTTGTTATCATTAAAGTAATATAGATATAAACTATCTCACCGAGAAGAAGCGGAGTAATGCGGACAAACTTAAGGAAAACTTGGTGCCGGGCGGAATTGGGACCACGCAGTAATCCCGGTCCGGATACGCGCTGAACATGGCGCACAGATAGTAATAGGTGTACTCCAACCGGAGACTGGGATGCAATATGAAATTCTTCAATACGAATGCGCCGGATACCTTGTTCAGGTTGACTCTCTTAGTTTTGGGCATACTCCTGCCCGGCGGCAGATCAAATGTGATCTTCAGTGTTTTCGATATCTTGTCCAAATAATTGGTGCTATTCTTAACCTCTACAAAATATAGATATTATAATAATAATTTATATATAAGCTTAGGCTTTAAGCTTACCATCGCATATGTATTTCAGTCTGGTGAAACATTGCTCCCTTTTGCTTATCTCTTCTTTTTGGCACTCCTTAAGATTCTTCAAACCGCTCAAGCGGACTGTCCGCCGTTTCGAATCAAACAATTCTAAGGTGAGGCTAACATGCGGACGCTGAGATGCCGTGCTGCACAAAATGAAAGGATAAGGGGATTTTTAAACCAACCAGAAACCAATTTAACTCGTTTTACTCACAAGACCTCAAGGTTGACGACGCCATGTGGCGCATCCGGCGTACACTTCACCAGGTTGCCCATATTCTCCAGATCGAAATTCTTAACCATCTGATCGATGTTTATATCTTCCGATAGCCACATCATGCCGGTGCTGCCATCAGATTTGTTATCCTAAAAAACAAAAAAAAATCGGTTCAAAAAAATTTCTATAAAAGTTTTCCATTTATGTTCCACATTTAATGATGAAACTCCCTTCTTACCTCGGTAACAATTATTTTATCCTTATCCAAATTGCCGCCAGCTGTGCCCATCAGCATTTCGGCTATGAAATAGTCTCCGTGCTCCTTACGCAAATCCGGCTCATAGACATCAATCATTTCAATGACATCATCATTATCCTCGGGACTGCATCGTAATCAATTTTTATTGTTCAGTTGTGCAAAATCTATAGGTACTTACAGAGCCTTCCGAAAGGATATCTGTGGCATAAAATCGAGGCGCGAAATTATAAGGATCGTTGGCAAATTCCTGCGGCTAAATATATCGAACTCAATGGGATAATAGATTTTGCCAAAGGACTCCAGTTTTTCGAACTCCTTGCTTGAATAGTTGGGCGGCCTGGCCACGACCAAAAAGTTGACTTTGTGCTCCCGATAAAATACCTCCTCCAGAAGCTGCCTCAAAATATGCGCATGTTCCTCAATGTATATATAAAAGTTAAAGAATATGGTATTCATGAGCGTAATGGGCACATCTATGCTGAAAGGCAAGAACTTAAAATGTTTTATTTAAAATTTAAAATTAAATTGCTTACCAGAAACGACATTGCAGCCACTGTGGCCAGCAATCATTGGCCAAAACGGGTATATTCGGATATATGCAGAACTCACAGTAAGCCAACAAAGTCTTTGGATCGTGCGACTTATAGCCGATCAGACGATGGGTTTGGTATTCGTGGAAGAGTTGGGTCAAGGGCGGCTCTCGCTTCACCCCAAAATGTCGCGCCGAAGTCGAGCAGAAGAGTTTGTTAATAAGCTCCACATCGAATTTGCTGGCCGTCCGTATCTCATATTCATTTTCCATATCAAGTATTTTATGTATTGTATATTTATTTTTTGTATTTGATGTAATTAATTGTAACTGCTTTGTTTACACAAAATACATTTAAGTGTCGCCATTTGTAAAGTCCTCGGGCAGCGCGAATTCGTGATAAAAGTCCTGTCGGTGTTCTCGTATAAATTCCATAAGATTATTTTGCAATAATTGCTGATTCATCGCATTCAAATTCTGATCGATCGGGGTATTAGTCTGCAAACGGTAAATACCTTTGTAAAATCAACCATAACCAGGTATTTTTCTACAAATTCGCACCTTGACCAAATTCTCAACCATAGGCTTCAGTATCTGATGATTGGCCGCCTGTAGATCGGGGAAATCCTCATGCATTATCAGCTCCGTCCAGGGCTCCTGCAGGAATTTCATCAAACACTTGATTGAACCAGCCTTATAGCGCGCCTTCAGGCTATTCAACATTGATTCGTGCTTGCCACAAAAGTGCTCCAGATAATCAAAGCTAGTATTCTAAAAAAAAAAAAATAAATTAAATTAAATTAAATTAAATTAAATGAAATTAAATTCCAACTCACCAGTTTGGTCACAATCACAATCTCATCGACAATCATTTTGTGTGAGAGTCCAATGCGACAAAAGGTCTGCTCGCTGTACGTGGTCAGAGTACAGTTATCACAGGTGATCGGACAGGTGGACAAATAGCGGCGTGGCATGATCACCTTGGTGATGAAGTAACCAAGCGGCAGCTGGGCCCTGAAGAACGTGGGCCGTGCATATTTATAGTCGAGCGGCGTTTCAAATTTACGCAAATCCAAAATTTGCATTAACTATGCGAAATTGATGTAGATTAATGTAGCTCTAACTTTATGTAGAACCAAAGACAATATAAATACTATTTTATTCGTATTATTTATTATTTATATTGTCTTTGTCATTGGTAGAACCCACCTTCATGGCTGTTTCCCGCTCGTTTGTATATCTATGCTGATGGTTGTGACAATAATCGAATTCTATAAATTTACCCACCGCATAAATATTGGGATCGTTTGTCTGAAAATTTTTATTCACCAGAATCTCATTGCCCTCGAGCTTAATACCCGAATGTGTTAGCCCTGTAAGAAAACCAGAAGGTACTCGAAATCACTTTTTGGATATCGCACTTACAAGCCTTAGAAATGGGATCCATGTGACCCTCCTCAAACGATATGAATAAATCGCAATCGATTGCGAATTCCTTATGTTTTTTTGATTTTGTGAACACAACCTCAAGAATGAAATTGGCCGTACCGTGCATTACCCAATGTGAAAATGTGAGATCCCTGTGTATAAGTATCCCAAGATCCTCGAGCATGTCATCCAGCACGTCCTGTATATTCATATCGACAAACGGATTCTTGAGTTTCTGTTCCTCTTCGGTGCCAATTTTGCGATGGGGCAACGCCAAAATTATTCGATCGGGAACGACCCCATGGGACAATAGGAAGGCAATGCATTCGTAGGTCTGTAAATTGGAGCCATACATCAGTATAAGATAGCTGCGATGGTGAGTTTCCATCAGCGCCTTCAGTTTATAGAACAATATGAACTTATCGATTCGATTGTTGATCTCGATGAAATTCGATGGTAATCGGTGTGGAGGATCCATCAATTTTTCGGGGCTCAGACAGAAGTTCACATAGTTCATCAGGAACAAAGTATCGTAGTAGACCTCACAGGTATTATTTATATTCACATACTTCTTCTTCCTGGAGGAGAGTTCACAAAAAAAAAGATCGTGAAGTTAATTATCGATCTTTGGGATCACTCACCTGTTTATGGACATAACATGTCCGGTGACAAAGTGCACCCACAGCCGTAGATCCATGCGTACAATAACATCCCGGACATAGCAGCTATTGTTATAGAAGGACATATAACAAGAGGATTTGTGCTCACAGGAGGGACAATTGAACATGCAGTCATATTCGGCCTCCACAAGGCCGGGAGTTGCAATCACCGTCACCTGTAAACGTGGCAGACAGGTGTACGTCTCCGAGTTCGTGTGACTAAAGGGATCAGAGCTCAAGGATCAAAGGGAATCAATGGGTTTTTTCGTATACTCACTCCTTGCTGTTCCACTGGAAGAGCAGCTGGCGCAGAAATGCCTTCGACTCCGCCGTAAACCCAATGATGACAATTCGACTGCTGTTCCCGAACCATTTGGTGGGATTCAGCTTGTGCCGGAAGACAATCATGTGATCGCGATACGAATCGATCTTTGGCATGTACGTGAGTATGGTTTTCTGCGCGGGTTTCTGCTTGGGAACCGTTTTGAACACTAGTTTCTTCATGGGCTTGGGCTCAATGGCCATCATCATAGTCTTCAAATCGTTGGTGAACAACAATTTCTGAAAATCGAAAAAAGAAATTTACGTTCATCTATATATATATGTAGGGTATGTTGTGGCTGGGCCTACATCACGTGCACTTATGTGATAGAAATCATAGTAGTTGGTCTTGGCCGCCAAACAACGAAGGATCAGATCGCAGCTGTTGCTGAAGAGTGGATGCAATCTGAGGGATATGATCTCGGCGCGTTCGTTATCCAGATGCCGATCGTTCTTGGGCAGATGGTAATGATGATGCAGCTCGTTCAGACCGAGGAACTTTCGCAGGATCACAAACCCAATGATCGTATTCTCGCTAGCCGACTTCGTGGAGTTGCCACAGCGTATGGTGAACACATCGTATTCGGTGCCCTGATTTAGCAGGACATCGATCAGGATGTGATGCACCACCTCCATCTCGTTATCGATGCTGATGTTCACCTTCACCGTGGAGCTGTAGGAGATGGCGGTGCTCCCCGAATTCGACTGCAACTCGGACTCGGTTCTCCCGCCCCTGGCCAGCTCGAGGACCTGTTCAACATCCTCGTGCTCCAAGCGATACAGTCCGATCTCTCCGAATATTGTGCTACGATGCGTGATATAAATATACATCAAATCGGTCACTTCGCTGGATCTCTGTGCCACAGGCTGAACGAGTAAATTTAAAAGTAAATTAAATTTTTTCCCATTTTTTTGGGACTTGCCGTAAAATATTTAAGCGCCTCCATGTGACTGGGCAGATGATTGACGCTCTTCGGGATGGTCATAATGCAATAGTCGCGATCCGGAAAGGCCGCGAACATGGCCATCAAACAGCCGTACAATCCCTGCAACGGGAAGTCCTTGTGCGCACAAATGTACTTCAACTCGAACACATTGGAGGCATTCTGGATGCCATCCGCATGCGGATTCTTGAGATCGATATTGTAATATAGATCCAACGATCTGGTCTCCTCAGTGATGTAATAGCCAATTGTGACCAGCTCTAGGGTTTTTCTTTTTCAATATTAATCGGGTTAGTTTTCAATTTTGAAAGCGCTTACTATTGAATATGTGACCAAACTTCAAATATAGATCCTCACGCTTATAAAACTTGTCCTGACTCGTCGAAACATTCAAATTGAGGATGGTGCCTTGAATCGAGCTGACCTTCAACTTGCTCACACTGGCCACACTATGGAGAACCCACAGGAATTGATTGGATTTAAATAAAATTAAATATTAATTAAATTCTAAGCATGAGTTTACTTTTTTTCAGATCAGAGTATCTTTTTTTATACGCCACTGGGAAAGGGTAATCGTGATATCCAAACTCCCCAAAAAATATAAAAATAATAAATAATATTAAAATAATAATAATAAAATAAAATCAATCAACCAGTTTTACAAACTTTTCTTAAATGTAACAATTCCCACAAATCACTCATCAATCCTCCGAAAAAGAATACCTATATGACTTATCACCAAAGTTGTAAATAAACTCTTTTGTAATTTTTAATAATTTTTAACACCTGATACAGCTGAAGGCTGTAAAATATATCCCACCTGATGCCACTGTCGCTGCACTGGACTCCACCGATGATGGTCGCTGCATCGAGATCGTTCATCGCATCGTCTGTGAACAGATGCGCTTCAGGTTTGCGTGCCACAGACCTATCAAAAAAGATTCAAATTCAACCAATTGAAGCAATTTTCGAGAAGAGAAATTCACTCACAAAACCGTTATTGGCTCAAAGTCGTATGGCTTGTTGGGATCGAACTGGACCAGGTTGCCAAACATTTCCAGCTCAAAGTTCTTGATGTAGAAGCGTATATCGACGTTGGCCTCCAGCCAGACAAAGGCCGCCGTATTGAAGTGCTTGTCGGCGCCCTCCACCTCGGCGACAATGATCTTCGTGCTCTTGGCATCCGCGTCCGTGCGCAACAATTCTTCGGCCACATAAAAGTCACCCAGCTGGGCGCGCACCTCCGGAAATTCGCGTTCCTGCATCTCAACGATGTCATCGTTATCCTCGGCACTGGGGAGGAAGGATTACTACAGAAAGGCACCACGCTGGAGGAGGAGCACTTACAGGGCCAGGCGGTAGGTGATCTTTGGCAGTAATTTGTTCCTTTCTATGATGTATACGGACTGTGTTTTCGGATTGGAGATAATGCTAAACTCGCGGGGGTAAAAGACCACAGCGACCTTTTCCAGATCGTCGAAACTCTCGGCATAATGCGGTTTGCTGGACTGTTCCGGTGCTCGAACTGTGATCAAATACAGGATGCGTATCTCCTGGTAAAAAACCTCGTCGAGCAGAGCGAACAGTGCGTCGGGATGCTCGCCCAAATAAATGCAAAAGTTCAGAAACAGGGTATTTAGCCAACTTAAGGGAAATGTAATGCTATGAAAAGGCAGGCTTTGTTAACACTGTCCACCCTTTATATATATATATTTTTTTAAGTATCAAGTTAGCAATTTTTACCAATATTTTTCATGCAGCCACTCGAGCCATTTATCGCTGGGCAGTGGCCCGATTGCTGGGTAGTTGCGCAGCTCGGCATACCCGATTAGTTGCCCACCATCGGAATCTTTGAGCTCGACGACCAGGCGATGGGTCTGGTATTGCCTGAAGATATTCGTTGGCTCGAATTTGGGCCGCTTGTTGCCAAAACATTTGGCCGTCTGCTCATAGAGCAGCTCCCTCAGTCCGTCCAGATCGGCGTTGGTGGCCCGACGCACCGAATACGCCCCGCGAGACATTTTTTTTGTTTTATAAAAATTTTGTATAATTGTATTTTTTATTATTTTAATGTGTTTGTGTGTATTCGTTTATTTGTGAACTGTATTTGTTTGAAATTTGTTTTGAAATCTGTGATCATTTAGAGGAGCGAGGTCGGCTCGGGCAGATGCCATCGATGGCATAGCACTTGGCCCTGGCATCGCTGCACTGTTGCTTGGTGCCCGCCTTGTCGGTGCCCGCCCAGCGAAAGTAGGGGCACTCGTGCTTCTGATGGTACTCCGCCTGGCACAAATAGACCATCAGCAGAAAGGGTCGACAGGCGTTCTTGAGCATCGACTTGGCACCGGGACTCGCCTTCAGCAGTGTGTACACGTTCATAGCTGGGTTAGGGTATTCAATAAATTAACTAAAAAAAAAAAAAGAATTTAATTTGAAGGTCCTACCATCCTTGCGACAAAAGTCAAACATTTGTATGTGATAGGCCTGCTCCTTGGGACGACCCTCGTACAGTGTCTCCGCATCCAACTTCACCATTTTCATATTGATCGAATCGTTTTTGCCAATATATTTGCGCTGCTTATAAAGGCACTCCACAAAGCACTACAGATCAGGAGAGACCAGGAGATAAGGCAAAATAATAATTTTATGTGTAATACCAACCGATAGAAACTTGAGCGTTTTGGACATGTCCTGATCGCCTTCCGGCGGCAATCTGCTCGAGTGTATGGAAAAGCATTTCATCAGCGTTTCCTCGTCCCCCAAATACAGATCCGAGCAGCAGCCACTGCGCTGCAAATTACCGTTATTAATCGATCAGTTATGTAGTCAACATATATTTAAATAGAAAGTGCCGTTGCTCACCTTTTTGCCGCACTGTTCCTCACTAAGGGTCTCCGTTGAGTTTGCTGCCGGCGTCGTCTCCTCAACATCCTGTGCCAGGACCTGGCCAACCAGCAGCAGAGCTAACAGCGGGTATGCACGACTGTACATTATTTTGTCTAATGAAATCTATTTCAGTTTTAGAAGCCGCTTTATAACATTTCACCTTAATTACAATCAATTTGCTTAATTAAATGTAAAATTAGCAATTAAAAAATTAAATTCGAGACCCACTTGTGAAATGGTTCGCAACAAAAAACAAAAAATCGATTAGTCTGAATTTCTATCATGATAAGGCACCATTAAAGGCGCTATATAAAAGGCACCAAATTTGGCATCAGTCAAATCAGAGTTAGCACCAAAATGTATCTGGCTATTTCCATAATTTTCGCCTACCTAGTCTGGGTAAGTTTCTGCCAGAGATATCTGTATTATTCTACTGCTATAAAAAAATCCCTTTCACAGTTCTCTGGCGCCCTTCAAATTGATTGCGATAAGGGCGATACCATAAACGAGGATCACATCCATTACTGCTGCAAGCATCCGGACGGACACAACGAGATCATTGACAGCTGCGCCAACGAAACGGGCTTCAATGTGCCCAATCCGAAGGAGCAATCCATTGTGGATCTGACCGCTGGACGCGCCATTTCCGGCACCTGCTTTGCCAAGTGCGTCTTCGACAAGCTGAACATCATGAAGGACAACAATCTCGACATGGACGCCGTCAAAGCGTATCTAACGGCAAAGTTCAGCGATGATCCGGAATATGTCAAGGAGATGATCAGCGCCTTTGATCATTGTCATGGCAAAAGTAAGTTGATATTATTATTATTTTATTCTATGTACACATTAAATGTTCATTGCAGCTGAGGAGAACACGGCCAAGTTCATGTCAAATCACGTTTTCATGCAGATGTCGCAACATTTCTGTGCGCCCAAATCGAGTGTGATTATGGCCTGTGTTATCCGACAATTCTTCCACAATTGCCCCTCCGAGCGCTGGTCCAAGTCCAAGGAATGCGAGAACGTCTTGGCATTTAGCCAGAAATGTCGCGATTCCTTGGCCACAATGTGAACGATTCAACGAATTTTGAAATAATAGACACATGATATATGACTACTTAACATACAAATATGTATTTTTTATCTGATCAATTAATGATAATTTTCTGCTAAATATCATCTTTATTTCCAATATTTCTTTTTCAGCTTGCGTTTTTTATAAACTCAGTTTTTCCCATCATTTCCCAAATAGAATTGCGAATTTTCAAAAATTTTAATATTGAAACCACAGCTCCATTCTTCAAACTCCCATAATTCTGTCAAAACTGAACCGATTTTCACGTTTGATGGCATTTTGATCATGATTTGGCCCCTAAATTGATTATACATTTAAAATATTTGCAATTTCGATAATAATTTTTTTTTTGAAAATTTTTGGTAAAAAATCATGTGGTCCCCCCTTGTGTATTTTTAAAAAAAAATTTTTTCAAAATGTTGAATTGCGAGTTTATATTTTTATTCAATTGTATTTGTCATAATTAGCATAAAAAACAACTTTAAAACCGATTTTGAGGGGGTCAAATTTTTTGCCAAAAATCATGCCAAAATTGACAAAAATGTTGACATGTAAAGTGCTCGGATCAATAGCTCCCATATTTAAAAATCCCATAACTTTGTAAAAAATTAACCGATTTTCACGTTTGATGGCATTTTGATCA
>SCDY01001118.1:0-38436 GCA_004143825.1 Drosophila micromelanica
TCGAACGAACGAATTGAACTAACTGAACGATTAGTTCGTTCAGTAAAAATTGAACGACTGAACTTACTCTTCAAATTGAACTACGATGTACAACTCTATCTGTAAAAACAAAAAAAAATAACAACGTGAATACTTTGCAATTCCTTTTCATGACTCATACTTGCTTATATGTCTGCTATTTGTCACACACACACACACACACACACACACACACACACACAGCGTCTCCCTATAGAGTTGCACACCCGCATATTGCAGCAATTGTCTCTTAAGTTTTACCCTTTACGAAATGTTGTTGTTTTTGCTGTTGCTTTGTTGTTCTTTTCGTTTATTTTCTTTACTTTTTTGGCAGCAACGGAAGCGTTTCCCAGACCCAACCCAAGCCCAGCCCAGTGCCGGCGCCACGCCCTTTTGAACTGCCATAAATTAACACCCCGGGGCCAAGGCCCCGCATGACAGCAACAAAAGCAGCAACAACAACAACACAAGAAGCAGATGCGATTGCAATTGCTCTTGAGCGCCGTTCTTAAGAGCCGAGCCGAGACGAGCCGAGACGAGCCGAGCCTCGTTTTGAGTGCATTTTCTTCAAAGAGTTGCGGGCAATCGGATGCATTTGTTTTTGCCTTCTTCGTTTGTTCTTTTCGAGGCGATAGACGCGCCTGCAAGAGATACTTAACTTTATCAGTGGGGGGGGGGGGGGGGGGGGGAGAAAGAAAAAAAAAAAAAAAACACTTGAATGCCGAATTTGAAATACCCTTGCAAATAGTTTCAACACATTTATTTTACAAACACTCATATATTTTAGATACATAGATAGAGCAATTATTCTATATCATTATTTTAATACATTCGTTTTATTTTTATTTTTTCTATTTTAACTTTAAAACTAATATTTAAAAACATGTTCAAATATAACTTTACAAAATATAAAATTTATATATTTATATATTATTAGTTATACAAATTTTAATATACGAATATTAAATTTTTATATTTCATAATTTATTAATTTAATTTTGATTTATTTTTACAACAATTGTTTCCTTTATAAATCATGACACTCCCGTTAAAAGCAAAAAAAAGCTGCTCCAGAAAATATATCTCTTTAATGTTGCTTTAATATATATTTTTATATTTTCTGTTGGGTTTTTGAGCTGTCGCACTTCAGTTTCTTACTTTCTTGCGATTGCATACACTCAGAGAAATTTATGTTTATAAAGATATTTATTAACATTTACAACTAAAGCTTGCCTACACACAGAGAAAGAAATCAGGTCGACCCAAAAATCTACCAAGGTGAAAATTTCTTAACTTCATGCCAAAAATTCTTAGTTCAATAAATTTGTTTGACTTAAAAATCGTTAATAATAATGTTCTGAATTTTCTACGCTTGTTTTCAGTGAAAAAATTCTTGTTGTGCTTAATTTAAGAATTTTTCGAGTCGATTATGAACTCAAAAATGATTTCAACTAAATTTTAGTATTTCTATGAAAGGCTGTAAATTGGCAGCATTTTGTTTTTCTGAGTGTATGCATATGGCATGCATATTATTTATATGTTCCTTCGGTTTTATCGGCCCAGCTCGAAATTTATGCGCAATGCAGCCGGAAAGCCGCAGACAGCGCCCCTATTTGGTCCGATAAACAACTTTGGCTGATTACTCATATCTTACATGTATATATATATACATATATACTATATATTGTGTTTATACTAAGCATATGTGGCCTGCATTATTCATTGATATTTTGTTTTTGTTCGACAACAGCTGATTGGGAAACCGTTAAAGCCACCCTCTCGTCCATTGTGGTTGTGGTGGTTGTTGCGACGCCCACGTAACGGTTCTTGTTAACCCAGGCCCAACTGTTTACCGTTGCACGCACAGGGGCGCATTTCTGCCCTCATCCCCCGATAAGGCGGCTCAAGGTTGCGCCGCATTCGGGGCGACCCTCATTTCGGACTGTCGTCCCGTTAACAGTTACCGTTACCCCCGAGCAACCACCCTCTGTCGTGGGGGTGGCTCAGCGCACCCCTAAAATAAGTGCACACATCAGCGGCGGCTGGGTGAGGCCTATGCCATAGGGCAAATATTTTTGCCAGAATTCGTAAAAATTACCAAAAGAAAGTAAACCAAACATAATAGATTTGGGCATGCTAAGGGTGAGCATGAACGACTGCGACATGCCCTGCACTGAAGCTGAAAATATTTGTTAACTTAATATGAAAATTTAGGAACATTGAATTGAATTGAATTGAAGGTCACCATTTTTACTGAGTATTTACCATGCGAGTTGTATTCGCATTTATGCAAAATTAATGATTGATAATAAATCCCTAATCACTTAAATATTGAAGAATTCTTTGAATTGCATTTAATATAAACTAAAAAAAATGTCAAAGAAATGTGTAGTTTTTTTGTGTGAACTGCATTTTGTATAACAAAATCTATTATTATAATTATTATCAACGTGGGTTGCGAACCCTAATAAAAACTACCTATGGCTTTCAAATAAAAATATTGAAAATATATTTAGACTGTATTTATTATAAACTAAAAAAAATTACAAAGATAGGTTTAAGTTTTTTTAAAACTTCCATTTTGTATACTAAAATCGGGACTCTAACTCTACAACGTATGGGTTCGAGTCCCAGTCAATTTTTTGTTCGTCAGTATGGTACTAGATTGTATTCATACTTAAGTTTAATTTTTAAATTTAAATTCATTGTCTATTTTTTTTTTTTTTTTTTTTGTATTAAGTATGCCTTCTTTTACACCCCTATGATTGCAGGGTATTGTGAAAAATAAATAAAAATAAAAGCGAAAAATGCCTCACTGACATGCCGCTCGCACGTGTCACTCACTTTCACAATTGTATATACTATATAGTATATATTTTTTTGGGAAATGGGGAAAACCGTCTGCAACCCAGACGCTTTTGGATGAATCATACGCATTGATTTTGCAGCACTTCGCATCAGCTCCCCAACTATTTGGCTTATAAATAATGCATCTGATTTTGGCCAGTCGGATCACATGGATCCGACGGTGCAGAAAGCACTTTTTCTTCTTCTTCTTCTTCGGTTTTTCTGCCACAGACTCTGAAATGAAAATGCGTCACGCTCTGGTTTTTTTTTTTGTTTCATCTTTTGTTGTTGTTGTTGGTTTTTAACCCAAGCATTCATCAGATTCTGGAAAATTCCAAAAAATCCCCATAGCTGAGCTGAATATGAGCAGATAAATACTAAAGTTATCTTATCGCCCAGCGTTAAACCGGCTTGTAATCGATATGTGATTCAGGCCCTTGACTTGGTCAAGAGCTTATCACACTGATTATATTCCCATCGCCTTGTGGAGTGGAAGGTTTTTTAGCGCAACAATGTTTCCATGCTCAAGACCCTACCAAAACTTGCCCACTTCACTCTAATCAAATAAAATTCTTTATTCTTGTGTTTTTGCGGTATTAAATAAACTCTTTTTTATTTTTCATGTTTACCAAAAATCAAAATATTTAAAACATTTTTTTTGTAATTTAAATATTTTTTATTTTTTAATCAAAATTAGCCCAAGTCAATATTTCAATCTAGATGTGCAAATTAAATGCTGCTTATTTTTGAAAAAAATCAATTTTTTTTCAAAAATTTTTGTTTTTAAAACCAAAGTTTTTTTAAAGCAAACCAAATATTAAGCAACATTTCCAATTGAAAATACAGATACAAAAAACTTTAAAAATATATACTTTTAAATAAATTTTATTAATTTTCACTAGTGCAATAACAATTAAGTACTTTGGAAATAATTGCTCTGCAAAATTTTGTAGCTTTCATAACTTTATGAAAATTAAAGCAATAAATAATTGGCTAACTGGTTAAACAAAATCCAGTTTATATATATGTACCATATAAGCTGGTAATTTAAATAATACCAATAATAATCCATAAAGGGTAAGTGGAGTAAATGGATTATATAATACACCAGTGAAAGAGAGAGGAAGAAGTTACTCGAACTTTGGATGCATTCGTTTTTTTATTTTTTTCGAACGGTTTTTTCTTTTTTGAACTCTTCTTCATTTCCATTTTCTATGCACATCTCGCCTTGTACTGCTGCTGCAGCTGGTTTGAATTTAAAATTTCCAATTTGAATTTGGCCTGGGATACGGATAGTTATAAGGTTGATCGAACGGTATTCGACAGATTTTACTTTCGCAAAAATTTGCCTAATAATTGAAACACAACCAAAAAAAAAGAAAGAGAAAAAAAATTAAAAATACAATTTGTGCTGTTAACTGAAATTCTGATTAGTTAGTGAAAGTCTTTCTCTTTTCTTGGCCAACTGCAGTACCGTTAAACGTTATCTCTCATTGTTTTGCACATTTTTGCAAAACAGCTCGAAACTGTTGTTCAGATTCAGCTATAAAAATATAATTAACGGATGGAATAAAATTAATATTTATTAGATGATACAATGGACGTGATTAGCAGATATTGCATTTAAATATTATTTTTACATAATATTTTAAAGGAATTTGTGAGCTGCATCAAATATTAAATTATCAACTTACTTAATTTAGTTTCATATTGCTTTTAAACTTTTTATATTTTTTATAAAAAAAAAAACCTAACCTAAAAATTCAACATTAAATATTTTCAACTAAAAAACAAATGCAAACGGATGTCTAAATTGCAATAATAAAAAAAAACAAGAAGAAGAAGAAATACAACACATACATAGGCGTAAACATTCTGTTGCTTTGTCGTTAAAACCAAAAAGGCTACGAAAATTTGTACGGCCCAAATTGGGGCGTTCAAATTGCGGCGGCTTCCTGAGGCCGGATGCAATGCCTTATAAAGCGACGAGAGCGAGCGAGAAGGATAGACTGTTAGATAGAACAGCGCAAATTGCGAGTAACTAGATTCTGGTGACATCTCTAGTTGAAGCTTCAAGCACAGCGGGCAGCCGAAAAAAAAAAAAATTAAATGGCAACGTTCTCAATTTCCGTTGTTCGAATTTCGAAGATCGTTACTTTTCGAAGTCCATAAAACAAACACACACACGCACACAGTTGCGCCTGCGTGCCACAATTTATGTACTTTTTCGGCAAAAATTCAATATAAATCAACAAAAACAGAAGGAGAGAAAAAATATTTTAAAAAAAACAGACTTGTCGCTGTTTCATTCAAAATGGCAACGGCCAAAAGCGACGTTGACTGCGACGCCGGCAGAGACAGCTCAATGTCAATGGCCACGCATGTGTGTGTGTGTGTGTTCGAGAGTGTGCGGCTGAAAGCGCCAAAAAGCGAAATAAATTATGCAAAGTAAAAATTAAATTCACAAAACAAAATAAAACGAAATGCGAAAAAAAGTTGACTTTTTGTGTGTCGTTTCTTATTGTTAATTTTTTCTTTTTTAAATAACATTTGTACTAACATAGAAAACTTCAATTGCAAGATAACACTCAAAATAAAAACCTTCACATAGAAGTGTGTTTATTGTATATGTGTGTATGTAAAGTGTACAGTTAATTGTCATTGTTTTGTCGCCTGTATTTTTTTAAAGCTTCAAGTTGCCTAAACTAGAAAGTGAAGAGTGCGCTGATAGAAAGCATAATTTACTGTATTTGAATGTCTACCTGAAATTCGCTCATGTGCTGCTAGTTTTGTCAAAGCTCCGAAGATCATCGGACAATTGAGCGTAAAATGGGCGCAATCAAATCAGTGCAAAAGGAGCTTGGAACAAACATGTTGAGCGAAAATTGCCGAATGGTAATCTACTTCCGCTCATTATAGGGTCATGGCTCGCCATGGCAATTCCAAGCAGCTGCTGCGAGAGATGCATAAGAATGTTCGTGTACGTGTGCGCGCGTGTGTGTGTGTATGTGTGTGAATGAGTGTTTGTGCTTGCGCTTGGGGCTCCCATTTCCAGCTGCCTAAGCACCGTTGTTGAGACCATTAGAAATAACTGTGCACAATGTGGGCCATTAAAATAGATGTGCTTCATATGAACAAAAATATGAATATTAATATTCAACCAAATTTTCAATTACATGCATAATTTAACATATGTTTGTATGTACACAAATATGTGTAAACTTGAAAAATGTAAGCTGCGATACTAATACACATGATCTATTTCTAACTAAAAGAACGCTTCTATGTTGCTGAATAGCGCTGTAGAATTTGGTATATTTCTTCTATTCTTTTTTTTTTTTTTGCAGCCAGTTTCTTCCGTTGTTTGAAAACAAGTTTATCTCGGATTTTGTGCCGCTGCGACTTCTGTTTTTCTTAACATTTCAAACGTAACTGTCAACAATGGGAGGCGAAGACGTCGCCATCAACGCGCCAATGTGTTGTTGTTCTTTGTCTTCTTCTTCCTCTTGCTGTTATGGCTACAGGTGCGCGCGGCTGCGGCTGCGCGGCAGCTGTTCGCCTTTGATTTCTCAACTGTCTGGCAACGGGAACGCTAGCCATCTCGCTTGCTCGCTCGTTTAGCATCAAGCTGTTGCTTAATATGTTTGTGTGTTAAATATGCTCAATTATTATGTGAGTATGTGTGTGTGTGTTTGTTATTGTTTTTGCCTGGCGCGCATTTATTTTATTTACCGTTTGCCTAGTTTGCGCTGCTATTTTAAAAATAAACGGCAAGCGTTTTTTCTCCTCTGCGTCGCGATGATTGTTATTGTTGTTTCAGCATCTTGTTTTTGTTACCGATCGCCCGTTAATGTTTCATATGCAAATAGCTTAACTGAAATTTGTACTTTTCATTTCAGTGGAATGAATCATTCCAATAACATGGAATTAAGCTGCCGCGTCATGTTTCAAATGCGACCCTCAATGCCGCCCCAGCGACATTTGTGTGCCTGTATGTGTGTGTGTGCGTGCATGTGTGTAAGGCGAGCTTGTCGTCCACGTCCGTGTGGGATGAGAAATGAGTCATTGAGAGAGCGCGCGCGCTTGCTCCCATGGTCAATGTCTAATTCCAATGATAAGCACGATTCGTCGCTCTCTTCAACCCAAGTAGCCTTAAGACTGTAAACTAAAATTCATTTTTTATTTATGGCTGAGTCATATTTTGCTCACTTTTGTGAGTTTAATCAGTGCGACAATAAATGAAATGCACATTAATTTTGTATTTTTATTTAGTCGCTGAAAACAAAAAATAAATGTTTATCAGTCACTTTAGTTAATCGCTGAATATGTATATGTACATATGTATGTATGTATATGTATATGGACATGTTGCTTTGTTTTTTTTTTATTTTATTATTTTTTGTATATTATTATTTATTAGTTCCTTGGCTATTGTAATAGGCGTGAGTGTTCATATACTATTTATAGCCGGTGATAACAGTAACAAGGCGCCCCTAGCTAGCTGCCAAGCGAGTGCTGTCATATCTTCAAAAATGTACCATATTCAAGTGGATTGTAAGTATAAGTACATATACGAAAGTGCATAAGTGTAAGTGATATGAGTATATTTCTTTTATTCTGCATTTGTGTTTGCCCGCATGAGATAGCTTTGAGTTCCGTTAGCGTCATATCCGCTGATTGGAATGTTTGGAAGGCACTCTCAACTGTCAGGCCCAAGATCACTCAACAGTGAGCTTCACTTTTGATGTTATCGTGCTCCTGGCTCTGGTGACGAATAGTGATAAAGGCGACGCCTTCACGTAAGGTTGGCCATGTGCAGCACTTGGTTTTAATAATTTATTTTTTATTATTTTGTTGTTTTTTTTTTGGGTGTGGTTGCTGTTGCACGCACCTTAAACACGCATGAGCACACGTGCGTTTGTTTTTATATATTTTTATTTTTGCTTTGTTTTTTTTTTTTTGTATTTTTCAATTTGTGTAATTGCTGACCGAGCCGAGAGTTGCATAGAAAAATGGCACAAGAAAAGCCAACTTGTATTTAAATAAGCTGTCTGTTTAATTGATGTTGTTCACACGCACGCACACACACAGCACGCCCAGCTGTTGGCGGTGAACCGTAACGGGCCAACCCTGTGAAAAGCTTCAGCAAAGCCGCCGACCCAAAAGTCACCTGGAATGGGAACAGTAATACGAGTGGGAATGGAAATGGGGACGTGTGTGTGTGTGTGTGTGGGCGAAGCGATACACTTACGTATGTGCCAGTACACGCTACATAAATATAACACACACACACACACACACTCACACACACACATAGGCGTCACTCATTTTCATTAAAAACCACTTAAGGTTTTGTTTTTGCAACCCACATTCTTGCGGCTGCGGCCTTCTTTAGATTCGCTGCTAAAGTGGAGACTCGCTGACAGTGGAACGCAATGCTACTCTCCAATTATGCCACACTGGCGCCATCTACACCAATAAGTGCAGCAGGCCAAGCAATAAAATAAACAAAATTTATGAAAATATTTAAATTAAATTAAATTTAAAATAAAATATAAAAGATAGTGCTGCGCATGTAACGTGTGTTTACTGTGTTTCAATTTATAGTTGTTTTAGTTGTCACAGTTACTTCACCATGCAAATATGTTGCTTTGGCCATATAAATGCAACGTTAACGTCGTATATTATAAATATGTATAGTATATGTAAGAGTGTGTGTGTGTGTGTGTGTCTGTGTGGAGGGGATCTCGATTGTCGCCGACTATTCTACAACTCGGCTTAACTTTGTAAACACAAAAAAAGTAGTCAAAAATATGCGCAGTTTATTTTTTTGATTGTGTTTGAAGTTTATATACTCATATTGAGTTGAGGTTATGTTGAAGCACTGTTTCAGGGTTGTCACCTTCAATTGGGATGCTTCTTCCAAAACGTTTGTTTCAACAAATTTTAATATTTTTCTCGGTATATGAAAATAACTAAGGAAAATCGCCAAGCAATACTTAGAATATATACTCTGTATCAGTATCAGTTAATGTGCCAGATTGTTATTACCAATAGATTTATTTATATTCATTCGAATATTCCTGCTTAACTTGGTTTTTTTTCAGTTCCCATCGAGATTGATAGCATTGATGCTAAATAGATACCTACTATGCCAATAACAAGTTAACAAAGCAACACGTTAAAATAGCGAACAACGTGAAAACAGGGCAAAACAGCAGACGTCGATGATTTAATACCCTAACATTAAAAAATCCAATATTTAGACAATTGTTTTTTTTCGAGGCAGCTTTGTGATACAGAAGATTGGTAAAAGTCAGACTTGAGTAAAGTTTAATATTGATCAGGAGTAAATATAATTTGGCCTAAATAAAACTCACCTTCCATTACACACATTACACATTTCGTCAGACATTCATCCATGCCCTCGGCTAGGGTATCATAATGTTAAATCCAGTCCAGACGCCGGCATCAGGTTCGTTCGCTGTCAGAGTTGTCTCGCCGACGCTGATGCCGCACTAAATAAAATAGGTAAAAAAAATAAGCTTAGTAAAACAACTGAGTCACGAAAGCACGACTACCAGATACCCTGTACTATGAACGCATAACGAATTTGGTGGCTCCAGCAATTAAAAATATAGCAGTATGCTCATAAAACTTTGGATAACAATAAATCGATATTTATCGATGTTAAGAAAATGGGGAAAACTATCGCTAAAACAAAAATAATAAGCTTCTGCGTAAGCTACTCTATTTTATAATCTTAAAACTACGTTCAATATACATTTTGTTAAAAAAATCTATATTTATCGATATTTAAAATAAATGCGTTTTTCATTTAAAAACCTTTATAGTTAATTTATACGCACTTATATTAGATAAATGGTCAAAAACATTTGACCAAAATCGATAACTATCGTTTTATTTAATTATTTATTTATTTAAAGCCTCCACGGAGCCATTATACCCTTTACACACACCAATCCGCAAAGTACAGGGTATTTGAAAATAAATAAAGTACGTCTCAGCCGCAGACAAATGTACATGTGGCACGTACATTCGCTGTAACACCTTCGGCTGCGGTTACTGCAGCAACCGGCAACCAGTTAGACGACCAAAGAAATGGCAAAACCCCATACCACATTCATAAAGCAATCCCCCCGCACCTCCACCCTTCCCCTTCTGTTTTCTGTTCGCTGGCCAACAACTGAGTCAGTCAATGAAATTTTCATTTCGCCCAGCGAGCAAATATTGTGAGCTGTCCAAATGCATCATCACCATTATTGTGTGTTCACTGTTGTAGACTAAAATAAATATTCAATATTTACCATGATAAAAAAATATATGATTTATAATAAATATTATCGCTTGTAGATTATTTTTAGGGCGTGAATGGTTTATTTTTTTATTTTTATTATTCAATTTTTATGGGGTTTCTAATCAGCAAAATACATTCTTTTATATTATTCTTTTTTTTTTGCACATGTTCATAAAATATAAAATAGTTTAACTAAATAAATAGAATAAAAATTGAATTGTGCCAATTTAATGGAGCTTATATTTCCTAAATTAAATTTAAAATGAATATTATTTAAGTGTTGAAAATAAAACTCTTTCTTTTTTCAATACGAAAAATTTGAAATATTAGTAAAAAAAAAAAAAATAAAAATGAATATTATTCAAAGCGTTCAAAGCGTCTAAAAACTCTTATTTTTCAATAAAAAAAATTTCTAAAATTCTTAAATCTAGTTTTGAATTTGAAAATTTGAATACAAATGAATACAAATGCTGTTAAATTGTTTGCTGGGTGAATATTTTCTTCTCTTTTCTTCGCTCTATCCCCGTCTCTTTCTTGATTTTTGGTGGCTTAATGCGTTGCTGCACTTGGCCACAAAACTTTGGAATTGGCTAATTATTTTGTTGTGGCAGCCATTTGTTCATGTGAAATGCGCACCCACTGAAAGTCAAATAGATGGACAGCCAGACAGACAGAGAAAGAGAGGGAGAAAGAGGGGATGCGATGGAGAGACAAATGCATGAGGCACGCACAAATATAGCCGTACATTGGCATTAAAGTGAAATTGTGAAAAATTGCGCCCCGCAACAATAAAACATAATTTTTCACTTTTCCAAAAGCCGCTTTAAATTCTGCTTCTTCTTCTGCTCCATCATCATCATCATCATCATAATGATCGCCTCACGCAATGAGCCCGTTAGCCAACATTTAGAGATGGAACATTTTGTGGCTTTAAAAAGCGCCTCAAACTAAACTAGTTCAAACGAAACTAGTTTCAAGCTAAACTAGTTTCGAACTATTTTGATTAATATTGAAAATTGCACATTTATCGATAACATTGATGTGTGCCCATCTCTAGTTGCTGCATGCCTGCATTTTGATCAGCCGCAATTAGACGAACAATTAGCAACTATTTGGAATTTCAACATTTTGTATTTATATTTACATTTTCATGCCGCACGCATCCAAAACACGGCCAAAGTGCGAATACTCCCCGCTTCCAAAACATTGTAAATTGAAAAATTGCTGCATAAAAATCATTTAACTTATTAAAATGGCTATTTTCTTTTTTTTTTGCAAGAAATGCATGCAATGTTAAAGAAAGAAATAAAATATGAAAAATGTTACTTTGGCTATTTAAAATGTTTGTTTAATGTATCCCCAGACTATCTTTCCAGCGATAGATAGAAGATAGAGAGAGTGAGAAGGCGAGAGAGAAGACAGAAGAAAGTATCTGTAAGTCCAAAAAGTATCCGACATTAGAAAAAGATACAAATTTTAATGAAAATAAGTCTGTAGTTTTTGCTGTATATTGGAATATGATGTACTGTATATATGATCTGATATAGATGAATAAATATACAACATATATATACCATATATTCATATACATATATTCAGAGATATAATCATAAATTATGAAATTCCTTAAAATACCATAGTTATTGCAACAAAAACAACTATACACCATAATTACATACACATATATATATCTCAATAAACTAATGACCATTTGAGTGGAGACTTGTTGGATTTTAGCCCGAAATGGAGCCTAGTTTGCACTCTAATTAACTAAACAATTAATGAGATTTTAGTGTACACTCTATCATTGTCAAACTGGTTGCACTAGTTGTATTATCGTCTTTCCAAAAAACAAAAAAAATAAGTAATAATAATAAAAAACAGAAGTTGCAGTGAAAATGTGCAACTTTTCAGTTTGACCAAAAGCGACAAAACAACTGCAAATGCAATAAAAGGGGAGGGGGTGGGCCGGCTTACACACAGACACGTTTATGCAGCCATACACACATGTTAATACCAAATACGCGCGTCAATTGCCAAATTAATTGCGAAAAATGTAAAAAATTTCTCATTCAATGACCTTGACAATGGCTTTGGCTTTGCTTTTGACTCGGACTCGAGCTTAAGTCTAAGCTACGCTCTTTATGGTTACAAAGTTCTCTGTGTGTATGCGTTTATAGACACACACACACACATACATTATGTGTGGATGTTGTGGAACAAGTGGCTGTGCTTGTAACTGTCGCCGTTCCCGTCTCCGTCTGCTCTTTGCATTTGCGTGCGTGCGCATGTGTGTGTGTGTGTGTGCGTGTATGTTGTGTAGAAAACGTGACGAGCTGCGAACTTTTTGGAGAAAGGTCGTTGATCATGGCTTTTGTTGTAGTAGCTTTTGCTTTTGCTGTTTGTTGTTGATTGTTATTGCTTGTTATTGTATTTCGTCAAGACATAGCGGTTTCAAAGTCATCAGCTACGTAAATGCGCCGTTTTTGGCCATTTAATTATTTCTAGTTTCAGCTGTGTATACACACTCGACACCCTTGACTCCCCCTTTGCTAAAGCCTGACAAGGTCGTAGCTCATCTGTCTACGCACACATACATATGTATGTACATACATATTTATGTTTACTCAGCAATTCCAAAGATGGGCTTAGCACTGGAAATTGGAAATTGTACTTTATTTGCATACATTCCCATGCGCTACGCATCGCTTTCCAAGGAGTGAAAAAGGGCGTACAGCCCACAAAGGCGTGTCATTAACAAAATACCCTACAAACGAATGCCAATTTAATGTTAATTAGATCGAATTAATTAACATTTAGTAACTGTAAACATTTGTGTTGAATACAAATTAATTAAATACGTAAAATGAAAAACAACAAAATAGCCGCTTTTATGGAGGTTACGTATTTTGTGTGATTCAAACCATAGAAATAGCTTCGTATTCTTTTAAATTAAAAAAAAAGAAAACTGGCTAGTAATATGTAGGGTATGTGTGTATGCCTGTCTAATGCTTATCTGCGAAAGCAGAACAAGAACGGAGCAGGCAGAATGGAATGCTGGAATGCTGACGTTAGCGTATATGCAAGTTAACTCCATGGGAATTGGCTACGATTATTCAGTTTAAAATATGAGACCAAGACAACAACAGGCAGCTCCCATTTCGATTTGAGCGTCTGCCTTGAACAATTCCATGAACAGTGACCCAGCAATCATTTCTACATTCAATTTCTTATAAAAAAAAAAAAAACAAATGAATCAAGTAACTGCAAATACATACAATCCACACCACACACATACATACACGCAATCAAGCAATGCAATACGATCGAATGAAGTTGGGGCTGACAACGTCATTTTGCCACTCCTTTGGCCAGCGCATCCCAAACGTTTGTTTGTTACTTTTCTTCTTCGTTGTTTGAACGCTGTTCGCGTGAGAGAATGGCTGCGTAAGCCTCTCTCGTTCTCGCTCGCACTGTCTCTTTTATTTTGGGCATCAGCATGCTGCTGCTCGTGACTGTTGCTGTATGTGTGGTTCCTACACGTATGTGTGTGTGTGTGTGTGTTTTTATACTTGCGCACACACACAGACGTATGTATGTTGCGTGCCAAAGTGGTTGATTTTGATACTCGTTAGTTATTTGTTCGTCATTTTAATTTAAAATAGGCAATTATTTAAACAATGATTAGTCAACCGGCAATAGTAAAAATCACGATTGCCTATGGAATGCGTCCGTTGTCCATGTTTGTATGAGCAATTGCCGTTACAGAAAACACATAGATACACACGCACACATGCTTCTCAACACATGCACATGCACACACAAATACATACCTATGTTTGCTGCACAACGTTTGTGTGCAACTTTCCCCTCTCCGAGACTGCCAACCACTCGCACTGCACTCTTTCACTTTTTTTACCACTGCTGCGAGAGAGACAGAGAGCGGCTTTTGTGGGTCTGTTTTTTTTAGCCGCATGCAATACGTCACATTTATCAATAAAAGCTAACACATAATTGTTAATATTAATTTAAATGCATATTTACCCATTTAGAACTATACAAATTTTAATAAAAATAACGCTTCAAAATAAAATAAAAACAAACCCTTGCGCCACTGAGCTCAGTTGAGTCAGCATTTCGCTGAGAGCAGCAAGTGAATGAGCGCAATTGTGTGTTTGTGTGCGTGTGTGTGTGTGACTGAGTGTGGCTCTGTCTCTTTTGCGCAAACGCGTGGTTGACGCATCAAGCTGTGCAGCTGTTTTAGCTTGGCGCCGTTATTGCTACAAACCGAGCTTTAAAGCACAAAACTACGTCGAACAATGTATACTCTGCTTTCTGAAATGTTTCAAAATTGTATACATATATAGAATGTAGATTTATGTCAGGTTGAGTTTAACGACACTTGTTAGATTTTTATAAGAGCGAGACAACTATAGAGCAAAACCTTGGTTTCAAACAAAAATCTTACAATTGTGTTGTACAGAACTTGTAGTTAAATTTTGTTTAACAGTTACAGTTGCTCTTTTAAAAACATTCCTTTTCAATTTGAAAAGTTATGTGCTATCCCAAAATGTATGCTTTGTATTTCTTAAATCATATTTTATAATCTGAATATTTGTTTAAAGTGCAATTACAATTAATGATAAACATTTTCGCTATATTTTATGACTGAAATGTTTTCTACAGTTGCAAATAAAAAAATTATATCTTTTCAAATGCACACTTGAAAATAAATTTTATTATTATTTTAATTACAATTTTACTCGAATTTTTCATGGTGCATGGTGCAAAACGTATCGCAAAGTGACGCAACTCACACGCAGTCACACCCATATGAGGGGATTATGCTGCGAATCTCACTTAGGCAAGCAGCATATGCGCGCACACACAGACACAAGCATTCACATATATATATTGTATATGCACACATACAGTGGCTGGCAACGGGGTAAAATTCAATTCATACCATATATGGTAAAACACGCTTGCCAGCCTGGGGAAGTGTGTAAGTGGCTCTGATAAGGCGCTAAGTTACGGTGCCGGTCGGGATGGACGCGGGCTTTATAAAACGGCAAGCGGCGACCAGTTTTCATGTCATTACAGTTTGAGTTCTTGTGCTGTGTGGATACACGTCCCGACACAAAACCGCTTATAGCAGCCAGCTAAAGTCGTCTAAACGAAAGACACAAAACCGAAAGACTTAATTTATATTTATTTAATTAATTTTAATCAAAACAGACCAAAAGTAAGTATAACATCTACCAAATCAGCAACACAAATACAAATACAAATGAAATCCGAACAAAAAAAAAAACTCAAAAATGCAATGACATCGTGAATAGAATATTAGTTAATTTTTTTTTTGGTAAAAAACAAATATTTTTTTAATATACAAGTGCTTGTGGAATATGTGAAAATGCATGATAAATCAGCGATTAAAGACATGCCTAAAAAAACGAAGATGACGAAAACGTAATCAATACAAATAATAAAACTAAATAAACAAATAAAAGTCACGAGGCTAGTGGAAAAAAGTTAACAAAATACATTTTGTTATCAAAAATTTGTGTGGATCGATAAGATATGAAGCTTATTTCGTAAGACCTAGAAGCTCAAAGAAGAATGCCAGACATGCACGCACACGCACACTGACACCCTAAAGATATCAATGTCTGTATGTGTGTATGCGTTTGGTGGCTGGGGCGTGCCCATTGCGGATTTCCAACACGAATACAAGGCCAAGAAAGAAGAAGCAGTCCAAAAAAAAGAACTGGTGACAGTTTTGACAGCCATTTGCAATTCAATTCGCAAAACACTTTCTTCTTTTCCCACGCTTCAGTTAACTTTCAAAGCGAACAATTTGAAAAAAGTAACGGCCAAATTTCAAGACAACACTCACACGCACACATGTGCATATTTCAAATGCATACATACATACAATGAGCGATTGTTTGCTTGTATGCACATATTTGTGCACGTGACGTAGGCAAGTTGTCCAGAAATAGTCAAAGAATCACGTCATTAAAGTTATTCGGTCTTTCTTTAATGCAAAAATGCCGGTTTTTTTATTTGTTTAATGAGCCACGCAAAAATGGAGAAAACCTTCAACATTGTCAACCGTTGCCTTCGTCGTCGCCGTCGCAATCGCAGTCGCCGCAATCTAGCGAATGAGAGAGCGAAAGCGGCGACATTTTCAGCTCTCCGTCGCTCGACGATTCGCTTCGAAACATGACCATATATGGTCACAAAAGTTGGCAAGCCAAGCGCGCTTATCGTGCGCTCTCTGTCGCACCCAGGCGCCAGCACTCGTTGCGTGCGAGCGAGCAATAGATACCACTCGTATCGTCGCGACGTCGACGTCGCAGTCGACGCGTCGCTTAAAGCAGCGCTTGAAATAGCTGTTAACTGGCATTCGCTCGTCTGTTCATTCCTCTTTCGGCAGTCAATCGGTGCGGTTGCAGTTTCAGTCAGTCTATTGCCTCGTCGCCTCCTACCAATAACCCAAGTGTGGTTTCAAATTTTTTCAACTTGAATTGCAAGGTTTCAATTCAGTTTTTAAACAATTTTCGTCGTTTGTTGTTAAACTAAAAACACAAAAAAGGTAAATAAAACGCTAAAGAAGAAAAAAGAATTGCATGCATAATGATGAGAGCCGGCTTAAGTGGTGAATTTTTTTTTCGGTTTTTTTTTGTCTGCAAATGGCGGCCATTTTATGCGACTACGTATACACACACACACACACACACATGCATAGTCGAGAGCAGTGCTCTCCTTTGGTCACTTGCTTTGCACCGGCATGCCGTGTGCCGTTGCTCACGAGTTTTTTTTTTTTTGTGATTTGGATTTATGTGCAGGGTGTTGCCTCTACTCAAAAAAAAAAGAGAGCGAGCCAGAGAGAGCGAATTAAAGAGATACATACATACATACGTAGATAAGAGAGTGTTAAGTGGTGGCCATTTTGGTTAATTTTTTTCTTATGTTTTTTCGTTTTTGCCCCCGTTTCTTGCAGCTTACAAAATGTGTGACGAAGAAGTTGCTGCATTGGTTGTCGACAATGGCTCCGGCATGTGCAAGGCTGGCTTTGCCGGCGATGATGCGCCCCGCGCCGTCTTCCCATCGATTGTGGGCCGTCCACGTCATCAGGGCGTGATGGTCGGCATGGGCCAGAAGGACTCGTATGTCGGCGATGAGGCACAGAGCAAGCGTGGCATCCTCACCCTCAAGTATCCCATTGAGCACGGCATCGTGACCAACTGGGATGATATGGAGAAGATCTGGCATCACACCTTCTACAATGAGCTGCGTGTGGCGCCCGAGGAGCACCCCGTGCTGTTGACCGAGGCACCCCTCAACCCCAAGGCCAATCGCGAGAAGATGACACAGATCATGTTCGAGACGTTCAACACACCCGCCATGTACGTGGCCATCCAGGCTGTGCTCTCGCTGTACGCCTCCGGCCGTACAACCGGTATTGTGCTTGACTCCGGTGACGGTGTCTCCCACACTGTGCCCATCTATGAGGGTTATGCCCTGCCCCATGCCATTCTGCGTCTGGATTTGGCCGGTCGCGATCTGACCGATTACCTGATGAAGATCCTCACGGAGCGCGGCTACTCCTTCACCACCACTGCCGAGCGTGAGATTGTGCGCGACATCAAGGAGAAACTGTGCTATGTGGCACTCGACTTTGAGCAGGAGATGGCCACCGCTGCCTCCAGCTCCTCGTTGGAGAAGTCTTATGAGCTGCCCGACGGACAGGTCATCACCATTGGCAACGAGCGCTTCCGCTGCCCCGAGGCACTGTTCCAGCCCTCGTTCCTGGGCATGGAGGCGTGCGGCATCCACGAGACCACCTACAACTCGATCATGAAGTGCGACGTGGACATCCGTAAGGATCTGTATGCCAACACAGTGCTGTCCGGCGGCACCACCATGTACCCAGGCATTGCTGATCGCATGCAGAAGGAGATCACCGCCCTGGCTCCATCCACCATGAAGATCAAGATCATTGCACCACCAGAGCGCAAATACTCTGTATGGATCGGTGGCTCCATTTTGGCCTCCCTCTCCACCTTCCAGCAGATGTGGATCTCCAAGCAGGAGTACGACGAGTCTGGCCCATCCATTGTGCACCGCAAGTGCTTCTAAGCAACAAAAGCAGCAGCAACAACAACCAAAAGCTGCAGCCGGAGCAAGTGGAGTGGCAACAACAACAACAACAACAACAACAAGAAGAAGAGCATAAACAACAACTGCAATGTTATCCACACATCATCATCGTCGTCGTCGTCATGTTGTGTTCTAGCATTAATTTAATTTATTTCACATGAGATATATGAATGCATAATATATATATTTTTTTTGTTTTTTTTTTATATACCTTTTAATATAACAACAAAAATTGAGAACAACAACAACAACATTATATATTCTCTCTGCCATTCCACTTATAAAAAGCAAAGTCTATACCACAACAACAAGAACAACATCGACATACACACACATGCGTACACTCCCGGCATTACAAGCAAACAACAAAAAAATGAAAAAAATATTCCCAAGCAAAAAAAGACACAAAATATGCAAAACAACAACACCAAAAGTTTTGTAAAATTTCAAACGCAACCTTATGTATTATTTTTTAATTATGATGTAATTATAAACAACAAAGTGAAACAAAAATATGATGGAAAAACAAAAACTTAACCAATTCTGTTTTCTATGACTTATCCTCTCACCTCCAACTGATAACGCCATTTCCCCACCACACTTCACTTTTGCTCTTTCTGTCTCTCTTATGACTGCGCCTAACTTTTTGCTCATTTATTTTTCGCTCTAACTCTTGCTTTGCCGGCCGGCAAATGCAATAATACGCACGCACACACACACACACATGCAGGCATATGAGCATGTGCTTGAGAGGGAGTAAATGAGAGCCTGGGTGAGCAAATTAACAGCGGCAGCAGTAGCTCTCTTGCTCTCTCTTTTTGGTCGTTGTAATGCAACTCCTGGAAATTGTATTGTTTTTAAGTTGAAATTTTATATGCTTAATTTTTTTTTTAAATTTTTGTATTTTCTAATTGCATGCGTATTGAATTGACGATATGTTTACGCCCCACAAAATGTTAATTAAAATGTGAAATGCAAAAAAATATGAAGATTTTCTTTAATATTATGTATACTCATTAATGGCAGCAAAATACCGTTGTTTGCTGATTGTGCGCGTGCGCGTATATCTGTGTATGTGTGTGTGTGTGTGCGGGAGGTCAGCGAACTTTTTGAGCTTTTGTTTGCAGAGGCAAACCTGCCCCATAGACGCACAGGTGGCCGAAGCTCACCCGCCCTCGCTCTCTCTCCCTCTCTCTCATCAACTGAATGCAGTTACACACACATACATATATTATACACAGATACATATGCTAATGACCTTAAACTTACAATGTGGACCAGTCCATTCATAAAGAAGCGACCCATCGCTGCGATTAAAGTGCCGTTCTAACGCTATCACAAATTGTTGCCATCGTTTTGAGAGCTCTGTTTTTTTTTTTAATGGTTTATAAATTAGCATTGTGCCACATTCGGTTAAACTATGGAGAAGATTCTGAGCCACATCTTTTCACTAGAACTGGTTTTTTTTCTATGCTTGTTTTTTTATCATATTGCATCTCAAATTTTGTTCTTTAAATAATTCGAATTTATTTTACCGTTCGAAAAAAATTTTTGTTAAACTGGTTTTGCGCTTTGCTTAAAGCTGAGTCTTTGTTTATCTAGGTCTATATGTTTTATAAAAATATGCTTCTAGTTTTTAGAAATTTAAAAGCTTTTTTTTTCCATTTTGGGAATAATTTTTGGAACACTTTCAGACCTTTTTGAAAGATAGAGAACTTATTTAAATTGGATTTTAAAGTTTTTTGGATAACTCATTCTTAAGTAACGTTTTTCCAACCTCAGTGAACTCAGGAAGTTGATGCACCAGAGCCCGCAAAATTGGTATGCACGGACTTAGATATCCTATCAGTTCAATTGAATTTTAGGCGATATAAGAAATGCAAGAAATCCAAGTGAATTAAGAAGGTTACACATTACATTCTAAAGTCTATTCGACCCAGCGAACTTTGGTATGTGTATACAATTAGCTTAGCGCAATGTAATGGATGTTTTAGAATACCCTAGCTGCTTGTCAACTAATTGCGGGGAGTGCCCGACTGGGAGATACCCTGCACCAAGCTGCGATTATTTTTTTAAAGCATGAATGCATACAAAGATCATATATACTATATACTCAATTGAAAATAAAAATAATGTACGTCGATTTGTATCGATTTTATAACAACGGCAAGAATTATCGATCATTTGAAAGGGAATACGGTTTCTTGTTATCGATAAACGAGAAAAAAAAGTGAAATACAAGAAGTTCATAAACACATTCATTATAAGAAGTAGTCGGGCGGTACCAACTCGTTCACGATCTTAAATTTCCAAAAATTTCGTTTTGAAAAATTTTTAAAAAATGTTTACCGATATTTAAAGGGGTCTCTCTTCTGGGTCTCTAGCTCTATAGCTGAGGTAGATTCAAAAATTCAAGTCTAGTCTATCTTCAATAGTGGCGTTAAAATTGCGTTCGTACAGACAGACGGACGGACAGCAAGACGGAGATTGCACCAAAAAGCGTTTTATTTGAAAGTGTAAAAAAAACTCTTTTCACTTTAGGAACGAGTATAAAAAACTAATTACAAATAATAAAAAAAATATAAACGAGCAGTTTTTTGGCTGCTCGACACGTTTGCGGCTGGTTTTCAAGGTGAGTTGAGTTTCCGGTGACTTTGCAGAAAGCTCTGTCGTCGATCGACGTCGATCCGGGATTTGAATATTCAGCGAATTGACCCCGCCCCCCTTTTGGGTGGGGATCAATCGAAACGGATTAGCATTCTGTGGTTAATCGCATTTGGGACGGTTCCATGTCGTAATTGGTCGGCGAGCCAGTTAGACTGAATTTGGGCGGCGATCCGTGAGCAACAGAACAACAACAATAAAATGTCAATTGCTGCGGCCTTCAAGGATCAGGAGATTTTCGTGACTGGCGGCACGGGCTTCGTGGGCAAGGCGCTGATCGAGAAGCTGTTGCGCTCGTGCCCCACCTTGTCCAAAATCTATTTGCTGATGCGTCCCAAGAAGGGTGTGCCCATCGAGCAGCGTGTCGAGGACCTGCTCAACAGCAAGCTCTACCAGCGCCTCCGGGCCGAACAGCCCCAGACGCTGGCCAAGGTGGTGCCCATTGCCGGGGACGTGATGCAGCTGGGCCTGGGCATCAGCGAGGCGGATCTGATCCGACTGCGCAATGTCACCATTGTCTATCACTCGGCGGCCTCAGTGCGGTAGGTCGAACCGAAATCCGAATTCAAATCCTCATTTTGTCACATTCTCCTTGCCAGCTTCGATGATCCTTTGCGTGCCGCCATTTTGATGAACACACGCGGCACCCACGAGCTCATCAAGCTGGCCTTGCAGTGGAAAAAACTGAAGGCATTTGTTCACGTCTCGACAACGTACTCGAACCCCACCGAACTGGAGGTGGAGGAGCGCATTTATCCGCCGTACGCGGACTGGCGCACCACCATCAAGCTGGCCGAGACCTACGATGAGGAAACCCTCGATGTCTTCAATCTAAAGTGGGTGCTGAGCAATGTTTTTCTTTAACTTTACTCAATATTCATTTTGTGCACCTTTCAGGTACGGCGGCTTTCAGCCGAACACGTACACCTTCACCAAGAGTTTGGCGGAGCATGTGGCCAATGATTACAAGGATCAGTTACCAATTTTAATTTTCAGACCTTCCATCGGTACGTGTTTTATATACTGTATCTAATAGAAGCAACTGTCCTGGTACCGCTTAAATCAGTGTTGTGTTCGATAATTGACGGTACTGCTCTCGGTATTACTTGATATTTCTTGGTCGGTACTGCTTGTTAATATTTAGAAATTCTCGGCATTGTCTGGTACAACAACGTACTATTCGGTATTGCCCGAACTATAAGGTCCTACTGAGCACTACCACTCGATATACCTAAGATCTTCTCGGTACTGACTTGGTACGGCTACGTATTTTTTCGGTATTGCACCCAAACTATAAGGTCCCATAATGCACTACCATTAAGTCTTCTCGGTACTGCCCGATATTACTAGGACTCCTCGCTATGGCTATCCACCGCTTATTTCCAACATTGTAAGGTACTTTCCGGTTTTCCCTGCTCGGTACTACCGTGCTTGAATGGATTTCGTTAGCAAATGTTGTATTTATATCAGCGGCATATTCATCAACTTTTTCGCTTCTATGTGCGCCTGGTAAATATATATTGCTTTCAGTTAACTAGGTGCCGTACCAACCTAGTAGCGCTAGCGACCTTCAGCCAGTACCGACCTATTGCAGTCTCTTTGCCGATTAGAAACCGAAACCCCTCACTGCTAAGGCACCCAATATATTAAATTATATATTAAACTACAATCAGAACAGCGCTCACCCTCTGCACTACCGGAACCCTTAAGCTGTATTTTATTCTTTTCCCTCCGCAGTCATCTCCACACTGGAGGAGCCTGTGCCCGGCTGGGCGGACAATTTCAATGGCCCTACCGGCATGTTGGTGGCCTGTGGCGTTGGCATCCTGCGCTCCCAGAACTGCGATCCCTATATTGTCGCCGACTTTGTGCCCGCCGATGTGGTTGTGCGCGGTCTCATCATAGCCGCCTACAACTATCTGAAGCAGGCGCCGGCAAAGGGCAAGCCCATCGATGTGATCAACTGTGCGACGGCGAACATATCACCGATCACCATGGGTCGTGTGATCGAGATTGGCAAAACGTACATTCGCCAAAATCCGTTCGAGAAGACCCTCTGGCTGCCGGGTGGCAGCATTACCCTGTGTCCTGTGCTGCATTTCGTGAGGGTATGTAAAGGATGGATTACCATATATTCTCTTGATAATTATTTGCTTTTCTGGATCAGTTCATAACGATGCACATCATGATGGCCATTGTGGTGGACTCCTTGCTGCGTTTGACCAACGAGAAGCCTTTGTAGGTGTTTTCGATAATTTTCTAATTTCAATTAATTTTTTTTTGTTTTTTCTCCCCAAAAGCCTTTTAAAGCTGCAGCGTCGCATTTTTGCCGCCTTCCGTGCGGTTCAGGTTTTCGCGGTGACCGAATGGCATTTCCAAAATGATAATTTCAAGGCGCTTCATGCTGATGTGCCCGAGAACGAAATGTGAGTGAATATCGCTTTATTTTACTTTTTTTTTTTTTGGAAACTAACCTCAAAGTTTCGTTGATATTTTATTTAACAAAAACCTAACCTCAAAAATTGTTTGCAGCGCAATTTTTGGTTTTCTGCAACACTCAAATATCAACTATGTGGAGTTCTTCCAGAACGGCATACGCGGCGCCAAGGAGTTCCTGTTGAACGAGAGTCCCGAGAGCAGCCGTAACGCGCGTCTGCGCATGAAGATCTTCTACGTTTTGGACTACTTTTTCCGTGCCGTTGTCTACGGATTTTTGTTGCGCTTGCTGTACCGACTGCTTGTGCGCATTTTCTTCAGCTAGGCCCGCATAAGAAATTTTTTTTTTTTTTGTTGATGTGAGTTTAAAATTTATTTTTTTTTTTTGTAATATTACGGCAGTGGTAAAATAAAGTATTTTGTAAAAAATTGTATTTGAATTTAAACTTAGCGTTATTTTAACGTACATCGAACGCCATCTAGCGTGCGTTTGTAGCAATACGTTAACAGTGTAACAGCTTAACAGTTGCTGCTGTTGAGTCTTAACATAGCGTGCTATCGATAACATCCGATAGCAGGCACACATTTTTGAGTATAACATAATGCCACAATAACATTCGCTTGCCAAAAAACCAACTAATTTTGCCGTGGGAAAAAAAACGACGAGAAAATATTGAAAATGAATACCTACAAAACGAAAATAAATAAATAAATGCAAAACAAAAATGCGCAAAGCACAATTGTTAAGCAGCGCCAACGGCAGCAGCAAATCAAATTAACGCGTGTATTTTAGGCAACACAAAAAAAAAAAAAAATAAAACGCGTTTTGCACGAAATTAGCTGCTAAACTACACTGAAAATAAACAAAAACAAAGTGCGTAAGCGACACAAACAAATTTTTTTTTGGAATTTTGAAAACATTAAACAATTGCAGAACGTGTGTGTGCGCCGCCAATTGAATTAATTAACTGCAAGCCAATTTCTTATTATTATTTTATTTACTTATTTTTTGGTACAATACAAAAAAAAAACCACAACAAAAAAAGAAGAGAAAAAAAAGAGTGCAACACTGTTAATTGGATTAGGGCCCGAGACGCGAGGCAGCGGCAGGCGGAGGGTGGCCCAGGCGCTAGCCGAGAAACTAGAATAAAAACGTTAAAAAGAAAAAATAGAAATAAAAAACTCAAGAGAGATGGCCACCACACAGCAATATTCGCTGCGCTGGAACAACTATTTGCGGCATTTGACCTACTCGCTGGATAATCACCGGCTGAACGATGATTTTGTCGATGTCAGTCTGTGCGTGGACGGACGCAAGATCAAGGCGCACAAGGTCGTTTTGAGCTCGTGTTCGTCGTACTTTAAGGAGATCTTCAAGGAGAATCCACATCCGCATCCAGTCATTATATTTAAGTTTATCAAATTCGAGGATCTCAACTCGATAGTCGAGTTCATGTATCAGGTGAGCAAAAAACCAACTGTTGTTGACACACACACCCATTCACACACACACACACACACACACACACACACATTAATTTTCCATTTTGGACAGGGCGAGGTGAATGTGCAGCAGGAGGCGCTGCAATCGTTTCTACAAACGGCCGAGCTGCTGGCCGTTCAGGGCCTGACCGCCGAGGAGAAGGAGAAGCCGCAGTTGCCGGTGGTGCCGCTGATCAGCGAGCACAAGCTGATCAAAACGATACCCAGCACAATACGCGCCGTCAACGAGCAGCAGCAGCAGCAGCAACAGCAACAACACCAACACCAACACCAACACCATCAGCAACAACATCAGCAGCAGCAACAGCAGCAGGTGGCTGTGGCGGGTGTTGGCCAGGCTCAGAGCGGGACACAAACCATCGAAATACCAACGGCCACGCTGTTGCAGGCAACGGCAACGCAGGTCCAAACGCAGGTGGCTGCTGCCGCGGCGGCTCAGCTGCAGGTGCAGCAAACACAACAGCAGCAGCAACAGCAACAGCAGCAGCATCATCATGTACAAAGCACCCAGATACAACACATTCAGGTTCAGGCGGCGCCGCCACAACAACAACAACAACAGCAGCAACAACAGCAGCAACAGCAACAACAGCAGCAGCAGCAGCAACAACAACAACAGCCACAACAGGCGGCAGCGCAGGCGCAGCACCTGACCATCACAAATACGGTATCGCTGCCAACGGCGAACAGCGTGAAGAAGCGCAAGATCACGTTCTCCGATGATGACGACAACATCTACACCACCGAAACGGTCGATTATGCCGTCAAAGACGAGCAGACCATTGTAAAAAGTAAGCGTGAAGCCCTCTCAAAGCCGTGTCGAGGGTCAGTTTATGTTTATATATACCCTGAACTCATTCTAAATCATTGTTTTGTGTCAATGTCGATATATAACGTACAAGTCTCTCCGTTTGTCTCTCTGTCTGTATTACTTAAACATTTCGTCTATAAATTCTGTTTACAACCTTTTTTTCTCGATATATTGTTCCCCTTTGCTTAATAATCGATAAATATCGATCTATAGACTATACGAGCTAAAGCCACCAAATTTGGTTTAACATATTCTAAAGTTAAAAAAAGTGATGATCATTTTTAGTAAATAATTTTATAGCTGTTTTAACTAAACTTTAAGAATTATTTGTACAAAATATTTTTGTTATTTTTATTTTGAAATATTTGTTAACTGGTTTAAAGTCGCCTTTACAAACCAAGCTTTTTTTTTTTAAATGATTATTATTATTATCTTTGTATAACATATTTTTACAATTTATTTAATCGCTTCGCATTGCTTGCAGCTGCTGAGATGACATTTTTGCGCGGTGCCGTCAAAATGGATATACCCGATTATATAGTCAGCGAGGTGGATGATCGATTATCGGACGGCGCCACGCCGCAAACGTCGCAGGATGCGACCACAGCTGCCGCACAGACGGTGGCGCAATACTCATCCGAATACGAGATCCTAACCGAGTCCGAAATGGAGGAGAAATATCAGGCAGATCCCGAGAACGCCGAAATTGCCATTGAAATGAGTGAGTATAAACCATATATATATATATATGGAATTTTAGGAATTCACACAAATTTATCTCAATTGAAGCACGCCTGCTGGGCACGGCGAGCGGCGCTGCAACGGCAGCCAGCGGCCAAGCGGTGCTGGAGGATGCCACAGCGGCGGCGACGGGTGCCACAACCACCGTCTCGGTGACGCCTGTGAAAACGGACAACAAAGCCAGCGGCACAAATGGTGAGTGCCACAATACCAGCTCTAGCTAACAATCTTACCAGAAGTTTGTACACTCGTTCACAAAGGGTGAAGAGTGTATTGTGAAAGACTCCAAGCTTGTCGTGTGTATATAGTCGTGTATGCCCGCTAGATAGCCAAATTTTTTGTAGATATTAAAATTACATGTAAAACTCTCGGATTCCTACAGCCCATATTTCATATTTCCCATAACTTTGCCAAAACTGAGCAGATTTTGATTCTAGATGACATTTGGTCCTTGAGATTAATTCTACATTTAAAATATTATTTTCTTGACATTTTTTTTTTTTTAATAATCATACTCTCATATTCGAAAAAACATTTTTTTTCAAATTTAGTTTTGAAAACTTGTATCATTAAATGATTGTGGTTTATATACAATTAGTATTGAAAACAACATTAAAAGTGACTTTGAGTGGGTCAAATTTATTGTCAAAAATCATGACAAACTTTACAAAAATTTTGACATATACGATTTTGAATCCATAGCTAACATATTTCAAACGCTAATAACTTTGTCAAAACTCAACAAATTTTCATGTTGTATGGGATTCTGGAAATGGTTTAATTTCAAGTTTGAATCTGCATTTTAAAGAAATGCTTTATGGAATATAAATTGTTGTGCATTTTTTAGTACAAAAATTAAACTTTAATAATTTTTTAAAAAATTGGGTCACACATTAATTTGATGAGCTTGAAATTAGAGTTTAAAGGCACTGCGTCATATATAAAGAGAAGAACAAAAATATTTTTCGTATAAGAACTAAATTTTTGATCAATTGTTTCAATTTAATAATCCAATGTTTGATAAGAATTTCTTTTGGTACGACAAAATAGGGTCCAATTTATAAAAATATTTTATATGTCTACTTTTAAAAACTATAGCTATTTTTTTTAGTTTGACTTCCTATTGTAAATTATATTTTTATTTATTTAATTTAAAATTTAATTTGTATGTTTTGTTAAGACTACTTGTTGTTGCTGTTGTTGGTGTTGGATATTGAATGTATATATAATCGTGTATATGCTATATAGAATGTATGGCTTTTGATTATGTTTGTTATCTGTAGATATTTCTTATCCTATTGTGTTTTGGTGTCGAATATGTCTCCAAAGTGTTTGTTTATGTATTAAATTAAACAAGTATCTAGAAATGTAAATCGAAAAAACAAAAACAGAAAAAGAACAAAGTAAAAAAAAAAATAAAGGCAAGATAACTTCTATAATTTGTCCTATTTTTCTGTATATTTTTAGATTCACCCAATAATAAATGGACAGAATGTCAATTTTGCAAAATGGTTATTACCACGGTGAATCTTTGGAGACATATTCGCACCCAACACACGCCCCAACCGCCGCGCAAATGTGATCTCTGCAATAAGAATTTCAAGAACAAATACAGCCTCAGGGAGCACATACGCATCTCCCACGAGCAGAAGGTGGCCATCAAAACGGAGAACTGATGGACAATCTTTCAGGTGCAGCACGGCGTCAATTGAATATACGGAATTTTGAAACCGGCCAAAGCGGCACGAAAGAGACAGACAGCGAGAGATAGCCAAGCATACTATAAAAAGAGAGAGAAAGATATTGAACATTACGTCCAACACAAAAAAAAATTCAAATACCATTTTTCAAACCACCACAAAAACAAAAATTGCAAATATAATTAACAAAAAAAAATTTGAGAAAAAAAGAAGCAGAAGCTAAAACACTTTTCAAAGTTGTTTACCCAAAACTAAATTTAACTATAATTCAACAAAAAGAAGAAACAGATCTGTATTCAAAAATAAAAAAAAAAAAACAAAGAAACGTTTATGTATAAAATAATATTTTTTAATTATTTTCGCTGTCACAGATCTGTCCAGGCTATGTGGATATATATATATATATATATATGTATGTGTTTATGTGTGTCTATTAAAATGTTTTTGGCTATTTTTATTTGTAAGCAAGAACTATTGTCAAAGTCAAAGTCAGTCAGCCAAGTGGAGCTGGTATATCCCAATGTTGACCAAGCCATGTCATATAGCAAGACATACATATATTATATATTTCTATATATATATCCTGATAAATTTAAATGAAGAAAACAAAATACAATATTGAAATTAATTTATGTATTTTAGTTAATTAGTTAGCCAAGCGTACATCACGTCATTGTACATACTATGTAGTACATACATTAATCTTAAAAACTATAATATAATTCCTAGTTTATCTTTATATATATATATCATTTATAGAGCGCTAGAGCCCAAGCCGCAAGCAGGCTGACAAGTTCTTGAGCCCACAGTCAAACTATTATATTTTTTTCTATTTATGTACTTTGCTCAACACACAAACACACACACAAATTGTACAAAACGCATTACAAAAACCAGTTCAAATAATTATCGTAGTTTTTGATTAGGCTCCAAACTTTTGTACATTATAGTTTTTTTCTTTCTATATATGTATATTTATAACCAAAAACATTTCTACTCCCTCCCGCCTGTCTCACCCATCAGTTTCCAGCCCTATTTAGTTAGCATACACGTTAAATTTAAGCATTTTTAAACTAGTATCATATTGGATATTTTTTAAGTACATAAATGTGAAAAGCTGTAGTTCAATATATATATATATATATATCTATATATGTATATATACCAATCTGTGTACACAAATTCCCCAACATTCAATCACCCACACACACACATACATACATACTAAAGATACTATTTACTTAGTTAATTGAAAGGCTAAATGTTTAATGAAAACGACTCATACGTATTATATATAATAAATATATATGTATGTATATATTTACATATATCGTATCGATTACAAACAATTTTTGATGTCAGATCAACAATAAATTTATATATAAATATTATAAACAAAAAGCAATGTACCACACCACAAAAACAAAAAACAAAAAAATACTGAAAAATACCAAAACAAGCAAACAGTCCGTCTTCGGCCTAGCCGAAGTTTCTATACCCTTGCAGACGAGTGTACACCAATTTTGCCAGCCATATATGATATATAAGTCTGTACCTAATCAAAATTTGGCTAGTAAGTAAATTAAAATAACAAATTTATTGTAGTTTTTTTGTATAGAGAAAAACATTTTTTATATGAACAAGTTATGTGTTAGAGCCGTCTAAACCTGCCAGTACAGCAAACATAACTGTTAAATTTTTGAAATTGAAACGAAATGGAATGAAACTGTCGAACTAATATTAGCATCATTTGATCTTAAATTCTGTCGATATCGAACAGTTGCAGCTTGGAAAGTCTGTACCTAGCTTGAAATTGAAAAAGAAACGCTATGGAATGGAACAGTTTATTATGCTAGCAACAGGAACGCAGCGGAATGAAACACTCGATATATATAGAATATTTATAGAGTATTTATTCTGAAATTGAATGCTGTACAAATCGAGCACAAGACTTTTCAAGTTTGGGCTGAAACGAAACGGAATGGAACAGACAACTTTGACGTTACAGTTTGACAAGCACTATTAAATTTAAGAGCTGCTTCCTCGTAACGCTTTTTATAACAAAAAACCTAGAAAACCTGCCGCTGCAAGGGTACCATAGAATTGTATGTATCTAAAAAAAAAAACAAACAAAAATAAAAATAATTGAAAATGGAAAAAAATAATAAAATTTAAATTTGTGTGTCTCATAAAGTATTTGTGTAATGTAATAAAAAAAAACCAGATTGTGCATGTATATAAAAATTATATATACATATAAATTTTCTTCTCCTTTTGAAAAGAAACCAAAACAAAAAGAAACAACAAAAAAAGAAAGAAATTCTTTGAAAAGGATTGCAAATAAAATATATATAATAAAAAGCCAAGAACTATACGTATTTCCAGCTTAATTGCCCATGTTCTTTTTCTTTAAAAATCACAAGTTCATTTATTTATGTATATTTAAAATGGAGATTTTTTGAATTGTTGCAGCTGCCACACCCGTTGCCACCGTCGAGGATAGTGCCCCAACTGGCGTTGCTTTAATCTGCAGCTTCTGCAAGCGTCGCCTCCAATCGATGAACGCTTTGAGGCGACACATTGCCTCCAGGCACTCGGAGATCCAGAGCAAGGAGCACGAATGCTTCATCTGCATGAAGAACTTCAAGACCAAATGGTCGCTGTCCACGCACAATTCCCGTTTCCATCGCGATGCCCGTCTGGGCAAGGAACTGACCAAAATTGATTTTGCCGATCCGCCGATAAATTGAATTGGAGAGTTGAGAATTGTGAGCGGGAGCGGGAGAGAGAGCAAGTGAGACATGTAATCAAAAAAAGCAAAAAAAAATTGTAATTTCTTGAATCTATTGTAAATGCAATCTTAGACTAAGCCAGTTAAATATTGTAAAAATTCATTATTTTTAAATTTCTTTAAATTCTTGTCAAAATTCTTTATTCTTTAAGTTTCTTAAATGTTTTATTTTCCACCAGTCTGTTTCTAAAAGATTTTCTGTTTCAAATTTCTATCGTTTTGTTTTGTAACGTTTCAATTCCGAATGTTCCACGATTTTTTCCAATGTATTCCGAACATTTTTGATTTATATTTTTTAAATACAGAAACACTTATTTAAAAGTACAATTATTCTCATTTCGATTAGTTTCAAACAAATTCGAATTCTCTTTTGTTTTTCAGAATTTTAAAGAAAATCGATTTTTTAATTTTCTAAAAGTTTTATAAAATATATTTCTAGCTCCTATGGCAGCAACATATAATAATTTTATATTCTTAAAAAAATATATAAATCTTAAAATCTCTTCTAATTTAAATCAATATTTTAGGTTTTTTGTTTTAACAAATTTCAATTTTTAAAATGTGTATAAAGTTATATATGTTAACGTCAATAACTAGAATCGTGTCCAAATATTTGTTGTGTGTTTTTAAATTAAAATAGAGAAAACAATTCTCTGAAAATTGTTCAGGAAAATACAAAATTTTAGTTTGTATATATTCTGCTTCGGAAGAAATCAGAAGTTCACATATGTAGCATAAAGTATAATTGTAATTTGATTGATTTTTAAAAAATGTAGTCGCAGTTTCACGTGTACCTATATAAACATTATTGTATGGACCACAAAAAGCACTCAACTAAAAAAAAACTCGAATAAAAAAAAAATATATATATAAAAAAACAAATATAAAAAACGTATTTTTACAATGAATTTTTATTGCCTTAACTAAATTTTAAACAAAAAAAACTGTATACATTCATATATTCCATTTAAATTGAACCAGGAATTAGGGCAAACAAATTTTTTCAAGTACACAAAAAATTTCGAAAACCATATTTCCTTTTTTTTTCTCTTTTTGATTTCATTATAAATGCAAATGTGATTTCTAGAGATTATCGTGGCCGGGCAGCGGGAAGGTGGTGCTGAACTTGATGATCGACTTGTGCAGCTCCTCCAGCTTCTTCTGGATGGTTGCATTCTCGGCGAGAGTCTTGGTGACGTCCACCAATTTGGGGCTGCCCGTCAATTTAATTGCCTCGGCGCCAATTTTGAGCGCGGCATCGATAAAGGCGACCACCTGCTCAATATCCTTTTCGAGGAGGCCGCGCGTGGTCAGGGCCGGTGTGCCCAGCCGTATGCCGGACGGATTCATCGCCGACTTGTCGCCGGGCACCGTATTCTTGTTGCACGCAATGCCCACCTCCTCCAGCACCAGTTCAGCGGTGGCGCCGGTCAAGCCCGCATTGCGTACGTCGACCAGGACGAGATGGACATCGGTGCCGCCGGTGGCCACCTCGTAGCCCAAACCGACGAGACCCTTGCACAGCGCCTTGGCGTTCTTGATCACCTGCGCCTGATAGTTCCTGAATTCCGGCGATTTGGCCTGCTTAAAGGCGGTGGCAATGCCGGCAATGGCATTATTATGGGGACCACCCTGCAGCGCCGGGAACACCGCCTGATTGATGCGCTCCTCCAGATTGTAGAGGATCTGATCGCCGTTCGGTTTGGTGGAGCGGACGCCCTTGCGATAGAAGATGACGCCGGCGCGTGGACCGCGCAAAGTTTTGTGCGTGGTGGTTGTCACAATGTCGGCGAACTCAAACGGTGAGGGTATCTGCTCGGCGGCCACCAGGCCGGCAACGTGCGCCATATCGGCCATCAGATAGGCGCCCACCTCGTCACAGATCTGCCGGAAGCGTCCGTAGTCCAGCAGACGCGAATAGCACGAGATGCCGGCAATTATGATCTGCGGACGGAAAGTGCGCGCCGCCTCCGCCAGTTTGTCGTAGTCGATGATGCCCGTCTGGGGGTTCACCTTGTACGGCATGCTCTCGAAGAAGATCGATGTCGCCGATATTTTGCGGGTGGGCGTGAAAAAGCCGTGCGTCAAATGGCCGCCATCGGGCAGATCCAGGCCCATGATGCGATCGTGCGGACGCAGCACGCCCGTATACGCGGCCAGATTGGCCGGAGAGCCGGAATAGGGCTGCACATTGACGCCCCACTTGCTGCTATCCAGATTGAACAGTTGAAGGCCGCGTGCCTGCGCCAAGCACTCAATCTGATCGATAAATTGATTACCGCCATAGTAGCTGTTAAAGAAGATAAAAAGAAACAAGTGAAAGTTTCGATGAGATTAAAGCTTTCGATTAATCTGGTAAAAGTTTATTCAAGCTGCTGTTTAAGCAAATTAAAGTAGCTTTAGCTAACTTTGGTAAGCTTTGCCATATAAGCTGTCTAACAAAATTAGAACAAATGAGTCAAAGAGATTAAAGCTTTCGATTAATCTTGCAAAAGCTTAATAAGCACATTAAAGTAGCTTTAGCTAACTTTGGTTAGTTTTGCCACATAAAATGAGAAAAATTGAGTCGAAGAGATTAAAGCTTTTGATAAATTTTTCAAAATCTTATTAAAGCTGTTCGAATGCTGAAGCACATCAAAATAGCTTTTGTCAAATTCGGTAAGCTCTCGTTAAAATTCTCCATATGAGCAAGTTTTAAAAGCTTAACTTTAAACTCTTTTTTTTATACTTATATAAGAATAAAATATAAAAAAGTAGCTCTCCCAGCTTTTTGTTAAATTGATAAGCCTTTCAAACTTTTATAAAGCTCATAGAAAGCTTCTTCAGGATTTATAACGCTGCTTAGAAAAAAGACTTAAGGCAAATAAAATGGTTTAAATTGCTGTAAAAGCTTAAATAACTGAATAATATTAGGAAATCTCTGCCTGTTGTATTGCCTAGCCACAAAAGCTGCTTAAAAAGCTTTAATATTAAGAAAATGTACTCAAAAATTACTTGACAAAAATACAATGAAACTTTTAAAGAAGAAAGCTTGAGAAACGCAAATCGAATAAATTCTTATTGTTTTTGGTAAAGTTTAAAACGAATCGTGTGCATTATTTTACACTTCTAGAACTAATTAAAAGTTGACAAGCACATGACAGCCTAAAGCCCTATTTATTTAAAGTTTTAGTCGCAATTAGCTGACTTTTTTTTAGCTGCTAATTATTGGATGATTTTTATTTGGATAAGGCTTACCGCTTGCCCGGATAGCCCTCCGAGTATTTGTTGGTCAGGCAGGAGCCCAAGCTCTCCAGCACGGCCAACGAGGTGAAATTCTCGCTGGCGATCATCTCGAGACCCTCCCGCTGGCGCTGCTTCTCCTTGACGATGATCGCGGCCAGCTCGGGATCGCTCTCCTGCAACGTAGCCTGCAACAATTTCTGGTCTGCCATTTTCTGTCGAAACAGTACCAAGATTTTTATATAGTATATTATAGTATATGTAGCGCTGACTGTTGCGATCGGTGCAACGTTCGACGCTGCATTAAGTTGCAGTTGCGCTTGCAGCCCAGTTGTTTATTGGAAAATTGAAGAAAATATTTTTTTTATGTTTGCATATTTTTACATGGCGAGAGTTCAATGGGTTCAAAAAACATTGGAATATTTTTTCATTTATATTTTTTTTATTTATTTTTATTTTTTTTTGCCGATAAGAAATAATGTTCGTCCTACGTGCACACAAAGAAAAAGAGAGGAAGAGAGAGTGCGAAAGAGACAGGGAGAGGGAGACTGCCTTCTGGCGATAAGATTACGGCGCCGAGTTTTTGGCATGTGCATTCCAGTTTTATATTTTGTATATTTTCATGATTTCTATTTTTACACTCGTGCGCAATGTCTGTCTGCTAGAGACCTGAAATTTGGAATATATAGTCGTGCATACCTGAGTCAGATAATGTGCTCAGATTCTTTGGCTAAGCAAACTGTGGACGTGGAAAATCGTTAAAAACCATATATATTATATTATGATGCATATGTATATGTATATAATATATATTTCTTATTTTCCAAAATTTTAAATACCAAGCCGAAAAAGTTGTGATAGAGTATAGCGTAGTCGGTTACATTCCGTGTTTTTTTTAAATACATTTTTAATACCGTCTGGACCCCCTGTGAACTGCAGCTATTTACGAGGCATCTATCGCGTTACCAAGTGTTAAAGATTCAGAGATTTTTCAGAGGACCGATAAGACAACGTTGGGGGTTCACAGAACGGAGAGGTCAAATCTTATCTTATCTTAAAAAGAAGCTACTAGAAGCGTTCTAAAGAGAGAGATCAACCTATGGAAAGTTGTTTAGAAAGTAAACAAAACAAATACATTTAACAAATAGGAGATACCTTGAAATATCTGATCTATCGTTAGAAATATTTTAACACAAAGGGGAAAAATATCGAAAAAAGAAAAAAAAATAATAATAATATTGTTTTGTGTATGTTTTAGGAGAATCTTGTGTAAGTTGAGATCTCTAGCTTCTGTAGTTTTTAAATTCTCAGGTAATTGTCAAGATCAAGAGAATATATATACTTTATATACTTATATATACTTTATATACATTCCTAATAAGCTTAATATTACTCCTATAAATATCGCTCTCGATAAGCAAAGAAAGTTGTGTCAGGTTTCTCCATCTTTTTGATAAGTCTATCGCATCGAGAGCGATATTTATAGGAGTAATATTAAGCTTATTAGGAAATTGTTTATGCGAATTTCTGTGGAAACAGAAAAAATTCTGTTTACTTGCAAAAATATGAAATTGGATTTAATGATCATTTTCAGACGTCGGCGTCCAATGAACAAAATCAAGTTGTCGAGACGTTGGCTTTTTACTCCCCAGATATTTTAGGCTCTAGTTGGGAGTACACGACAAAGAGATACCCCAACAATGAAAATTGTATTCTTAAATAACTGTCAACTTAATCGTATGATCTTAATGAAAATGTCAGGAATTACAAAAAGTAAAACTAAAGATTGTTGAACTTTTTTTTTTTTTAAATAAGACTGATATATGAATTTTTTTGCTAAAAAAAATATATCGGAAAAGAAATACTTTGGAGTATCTTAAATTAAAAAAAAAAAATAATGTAGCTAAGCTTTTGTAGTTTCTCAGATCAAGAATATATATACTTTATGGTATCCAGCACCTGTTGCATACACTTGCAGAAAATCACTAAGCTCTCTTCATTTATTTTCAATAAAAACAAAAGTTTTGTGTGTAGGCATTAAAATGAGTTAAGCACGAAGCCAAACAAGCACAGGGCGCTTCGAGCGATCACTTTCAAGGTCAGCTTAAAAACCACGCGCAACAAAAGCGTAAGAAAAACAGCAACGACAAAAACAACAAAAAACACACACACGGCGAAATCAACGTGCTTGCCGGCATTTTAGTTTTGTGTACACTTCAATTTAACTTCAAGAAAATCGCACATATTTTTCAACAAAAAAGGCAAATTTAAGTCTTATTTATTTAATTGTTAATTTAATTAAGTATTGTTTAATTTGTTGACAATAGTTTACACTTACAGATGATGTTTTCTGCTAATTCGCACACTTACCGCGACTGAGACTGAACAGTTTCTGATCGTTGTCGAGCTGGTCGATGTGAACGGCGAACGGCGAAAAGTTGCGGACATGCCAACTTCACGCCGTTGCTTTTGTTGATAGCTGTTAAATGTTCTGGCTGCTGTAATATTTGGACAGGCGGCGGTTTTTGGATTGAGGCGCACCGCATTTCGTATGTGTTGCATTGTGATGGTAAATGTTATATTTAAATTTGAGGTCTGCGCAGATATCCTCTTATGCAGCGTCCGGCGTTCAATTCTATACTACAAAGAAATGCGCCCCTCTGTAGCATTTGTCAGCGGCACTTGATACCCTTTGACCTACATTTGGTTTTGGTTTTTGATAACGCGACAGATCGTGGTTGCTCGCAATATGTTGTTTACTTGCCCCCTGGCCATTTAACAGCTGTTCGCAATTCTATCGAAAAGCTGAACAACGCATTTACGTCCACTGTTAACTTTGGAAGCTCAAAAGAAAATGTTAATTACATACATTTTGGACAACATATTGAAGACGTTTAAATCGTTGCTATGCTTTCGATTTCTTTCATTTGATTGTGGTTCAGGTTCATTATCGAACCAGTCTTACTTATAAGTTCATAAGGCAACTCGGGGCGAGTGTTGCGCAGCGCCGCAAAGGCTGCAAATTCACCACTAGTGCTGCCAACACTGCTCAGTTGATTTTGAACTGTTAAGCCGGTCGGTTGTTTGGGTCGGCAAGTCAAAACGGATAGAAACTTGAAAACATACGTCATTACCGTTAGCCTAACGATTCAATGAAAAAGGCGCGCGTTGCAAATTTTTTTTTGTTGATCGAAATTACAGTTTTATTTTTTTGTTGTTAAAAAGAACACAAAACAGTGCACGCTGCAATATGTATGAATGAATTTGGCAAAAATACTGCGTGTGCGTTTTAAATAGAAGCATTATAAGAAAAAAACAAAAAACAATTATAATACCGCGAAAAGTCATAAAGAAAGGTGAGAAACCCAAAAAATTGTTTTTTATTTATTTGTTGTGTTGCTAAAAAGCTAAGCGAAAACAACAGTAACAACAAAAGCAAAAACAAAAAAGTGGAAATGTTATTTTTAGCCAAACAGCAACAAAAAAGTTTTGTTTGCGGTTTCTGCTTTGCGTTGTTGTTTTGCTTTTAAATATTTGTTATTGTTTCACGTATGCATAATTGCCATTTTGCTTGCTTTTTACTCAATTATTATTTGTTTTTGTTTTGTTGTCGCGCGCTTGTGTGTGTGTGTGTGTGAGTGTTTTTTGTGAAATAAAAATAAAATATTACGATAAAATTGCGTTGTTCTCTGGCGCTGGAAGGTTTCCGGGTTTGTTGACTTTGCCAGCTGTTGTTTTTGTTTAAATTGAAATTGTAATTGAAATTGGCATAAATAATAATTCATAAATATATATAAGCATGTGTTGCATTAAAAACAATTTATTTTTTTTCTACACAGGAAGTGGCAACAAAGTTGCTAAGCACAAAAAAATTACCTTTTTTTTAAAGTAAATTTCATTTTAAAAAAATGTGCACAGCAGCGAAATAAATTAAAAAACAAAAAAACAGCACAAAAAACAGAACAAAAGGAAGCAGATTAAAAATTGTTTCTTTTTTTCTTACTGTTCACTTGGTAATTAATTTTTTTTTTTGCTAGGCTTTTGGTTTTTTTTCACTTATTTAAAGTTATCTCTCCGTTTTTTTTTGTGCTTCGTTTTCTGCGGCTTTGTCAATTATAGCAGGGAGAGCGAAAGAGACATGAGCAATTTCCTCCTTTTCCGCGCGCGTGCAACACAAAAAAAAAGAAACAAAAAAAAAAAAAAAAAACACGGCCGC